>JAMZAV010000814.1:0-255451 GCA_024449915.1 Sweltsa coloradensis
AAATTTTTGTGTTGTTTTTCCAAAAATCGAAGTGGGTTGTGCTAAAGTGTGCAAAAGTGTGCAAAATACGATATAAGTTTGCACATGAAATTCGTTATTTTGAAAACCATTAACTTGCTCAGCCAAAATGAAGTTGTCGAAACTTTTTTGTGTTGCTTGTGACAAAATCAAAATTGGTTGTGCAAATTGTGCAAAACGAGTGCAAAAATATGGCATTGGTTTTTACATGAAAATCCATTTTGGTTGTTCTAGCATTAACTTGGCTCAGCAAAATGAAGTTGCCGTAACTTATTTGTGTTGCTTGTGCAAAAATCGAAGTTGGTTGTGCAAAATTGTGCAAAAAGTGTGCAAAATTCACAGCATATCGTAAGTCATAATTTCATTGGTGGTTGAGCCAAGTTAATGTACCCTTACCTCTGGTATAGCAAACGACAGGAACAAATTATTACAACTGGAAAAGATGAGATTTTTAAATAAATGTGTTTTGGTGGAGGTGCCGGGTAAATGAAATTTTCTCACTGACGGTCAAGCTTCGCTCTCTGATCCACAGGGCCACCTAAATATTCTGTACTATTCTTGTTGAAGTGGAATGTCAACGTAAACCGTATGTTAATCGGAGGTTTGTTCGGTTTTTATCGTGATCCGTGACACGAGCACATAAAGACGACTAGAAGAAAAATTATACATCCATCAATCCCTAAAAATCATTTGCAGTAAGGCGTGTTGGACTTGAAGTTGAATTCAAATAAGCGCGATATGTTACATAGTCTCTCTTATATAATTGTGTATGACTCACATATATAAAACAATCTTACCAAACAAAACGTGTATGTTAACTCCATACGAATGTCGTTAAACAAAAATCCACGCAGAAAAGCATATTAAAGAAGAAACACAATTATCAAAAATCTGGAAATACTACTGATAAAAGATGTCTTACCGTACGACTCCCCTAAATCTCGAATCAGTGGTTGATCGAACTCATCAAAACACAAACTTAGCCAAGTTCAATCCGGTGATGCCATCCTAGAAAATAAAAAAGTAAGATCATACATCACACACAAACATTTACACGTTTTAAAACATAATATTTTAAGCAGTTTAATAAGTTATTCGACAGTAGTTCTTATTGAATGAGCGAAGCGAAGACTTCAATTTCACTTAGTTTTTTTTTTCACTTACGTTACCCCAAGAAAAATAGCTCGGGTGTTTTGTTTTAGTTTATTTTTGTTAGTTTTTGTGTCTGATTGTTCGCGCTCTACCGGGCAAACGGCATGCGATCGTGATGAAAATTGGACGGGACCTTACGATTTTTCCCCCGATTTTTAATACGATATTTTCGTGATATTTGGGCCGATTCTGACGTAATCATTGGACAGAAATATTAAAAAAGCTCATCCATCAACGCGACTAAAAAAAGCGTTCGCGAAGCGGCCTAGTTGTATAAAAAATAAACATTGTTAAGTGATACCGGTTGTATTGTCAGTGAAAACTAGAAAAACTCAGGTATCTCGAGTAAGGAAACCAGTGATCTAGAATTTAATTGGTTGTTAAATGATCGTTCTTAGAAAAATAAGGATAACTTAAATAGGTCATATCATCGTTTCACTCACTAACAAAAACGCCGACTTTAGGATTCACGTGGATTAAGAAGTCACATAACCCTTCTTAGTCTAAATCCTTGCTTTCATGTGGAAGAGCGAATGTTACAAGGCGAGCGATGATACGTTGAAAATAATCTCACCTTTGGCCGCATCGTTCGCTAGTAGCACTCTGATTGGTCTAGAACCTACTCGCTCTAATTCTCTCACCTGTTTGAAAACGAGACTTTATTAATCCTCTCCCACCTGAGTCAAGACACTCTTCTACTTCACCTGTTCAACACGGTACGATGGAGCGCCACCTGTCTCGTGTGACGGGGCTGAGCGAGCACTCGTTCCACCTCCACGCCACCAGCCGGCGCTGACAGCGGACACACCTAGAGCCTGTCTCAGTTGTCAGTCTTGTGTCGCTAAGAAGAGATGTTAATAAGCTCCCTTCACTCAAGCTCGTTGAGTGAGATTTACCCTCCAGTCTTAGCCATTACCTCCATCTCGAGAATTTTGTTACGACTATAATTTGTGTCATAATTAAAACGAACAACTTGTTTTTACTAGTTTAATTTAGTATCTTATATTAAAGGCGCGCCAACAGCTAGATCATTATGGGCCACTCTAGCCTAGGGGGGGGGGTGGAGAGGACAGACCCGTGCTGTACAGATCCAGTCACATGCAAGGTGAGGGCTAAGGTGTTTCCACATCGTGGCCAGAGCTCGTTACGACTTGTACAATTGATAGAGGAAGACCCTGGACCAATTATAGCCCGGGCTTTAAACGGGGTTTTAAGTACTTGAAATAGTATTTCAGGTAAGCGTTGAAGTAAATCAGTGAGTGAGTAAAAGCTGTTTTTATACTTTAGTTGCAAAAGTATCAATAGCTAGCTAGCAGCAAGCAGTAGCTAAAGCGAATGGAAGAGATTAAATCCTCATTTAACTACTTCAAAACATTACCTTTTCATTTATCTGTACACCAAAATAACTAGTTAGAACTAGTAGACATCTAAATGGGACATTTTATCATCACGAGAAATATAAACGTATTTATAGTTCTATGAGTAGTAAATTTTGTTGTAATTATGTTGAAATAAAATACAGACAAAATAACCGTGGTCACAAGAGAAGGAAGAGAAAGTGCTCTCTCTCTCTTTCTCTCTCTCTCTCTTTCTCCTGTATCGTGTTAAGGCGCACTTACAGACGTCTTAATCCAAGAGTATCGACAGACTTCAAGAAATGCACGTAAAATGTGTACAAAACGCCATAATAAAAGTGTACCCACCACGAGGCTAGTAAATAACTTGCTCCTGGACAGATTGCCCCCAGCGAGTCCTCAGACTGGGTTAATAAGAGGGTCCTGGCGGCGTCTGGACCCTGTTCACTCCTCCCCCGGGAACATTCTTCGGTGGGGTCCTCGGGGAAATTACGCGACAGTCGACACCGTCTTCTCCTTGGAAGTCGAGCCGGGGATGTAGCATGTGTGCTTATAGGTTTAGAGGTGGAATGGAAAGTCATCCGAGAGTGTATGCGAAATGTAAGCACCGGCGAAAACGGATGTTACTTTCTATAAACATGTCTACATTTCCATCCCTCCACCTCTCTGGATTGAATTAAACAATCATGCAATATTCATAAATTCGATTTAAAAACGCTTAATTCGAGAATTGTTTGTTTTTTGTTTATGTTAATAGCCGAATTAAAAGTAATTGAAATTGTTGATACAATATAAGACATATTTTACTTTGAAAATGAGAGGTTTCTGCTTGAATTCTTTTTTATTGTATTGTCAGTACCTAGCTTGTATTGAAAATAATAATTTTATAAGGACTGGGCAAAGAAATCGATACTGCGATACGATATCGATAAATAAAGGCATATTTTGTACATTTATATTTCGACTCCACATCAAAATTACGAAATAAAAAAAAATAAAAAATAAATTTCAATTTTTTTGTTATAAACGTGAAACAAAATACTAGGGTATGAATTTTTGTAAAGCATAATCTTTATTTGGATAATGTTGTAAATGTGAATGTTTATGGTGGAGGTGCCGGGTCATAAACACAAGTGTGAGAACATAAAAATAATTTTACACTCTTGTAATATCCTAACAATCCTTTTAGAGACACATTGTTAACAGTATGCCCACTCGTTCAATAAATTTTATTTTTATTTTCAAAACTTTTTTTTTAATTTTATGAAAATGTCGATACATCTATATCGATCATTTCCGTATGATATCGATAATTGAATGATAATGTGTCATAGCCCAGCCCTAGTTTTTTTTATCATAAAATTGTAGTGATTCGAGTAATAATTTTGGGCTACCAAATGTCCGAGATTGCAACCATCGCTCTCAAAACAGTCTTAAATCCAGCACCAACCAAAGCCAACACCCCAAGGCTAGAACCGCTCTATACAAACCCGGAGACTAATGGGTAAATCTCTCAGTAGCTGAGATCTACGTATATATCCTTTAGTCTGCGCCAATAGCGAATTTCACTTTCCGATCTAAGAGGCTGACGCCGCCTTAGGGCTTTAAATCTTCAATGGATGTTGCGAGTTTTAGTCAGAAATCAAATATTCCAGGCGTAATTTACAAGGCAAAGTAGTGTGAGTGTTTACGTCAGATAAAGGCGGAGTTGTGAGTTAGGGAATACTGTGGTAACAATTTGGAAACTATATAGAAGTGAAGGGACTAATCATGTTTAGAATCTCGAGGCAACGCAATTAAAATAAAATCACATGTGTATAGTGAAATGCTGGTATTGTGCTTTTCAACGTGTATTTAAAATGCAGATTTTGTATTGAAATGCACTCGGTTTGCACTGAAATGTCATTGTTGTCAATTTTTACTTTAATAGCAACAGAAATATGTAAAACTGGTGTACATTGGTACCCATCAGTAAAGCAACTGATACTATTTGAATTGGTTCTAGATTTATAAGGTAAAACAATAGACAAAGTAAAGCATTTATTTTGTCTCACTTTGTAATGACTTGAGCTCTAAAACACACGACTCTAATTTTAATTAAACCGTGACATACTAATGTGACTGTCAGAATATTCTACATGATTACAGGCTGCAACAGAAAAACGTCAAGAAAGTTAACCCCTAACCATGTAGTTTCCTTCAAACAGACAGATCACGCACCGACAAACTGCCATACTCATTTATCTTACTAAATAAGGGTAAGTTTGTAAAAGAATATAGTGCGTGACGAATTATATAAGCCCGTTTGGCAACCCCTGTTTAAAAGAGGGGTGGTTCATAACAAGGGGAGGAAAAGAGCATCAGCTACAAGTCACTTCGTTCTCAAGAAACGAAGGAGATGGTTGTAAGGTTTTTGTGCTGTAACGTTATCAGAACTTCACTGTATCACAATGTAATATAAGTAGACCTACACGTGTGTAAGTAAGTATAAGTGTATATTTTAAATAAGCTAATATATTATTTCTTGTATAAACAAAGGTTACGCTTTATTTTTACGTTACTTTTTAACGAGAACATCTGGCCCCGATTCATGTACATTTTTATCCCGGTATAAGCCGAGTTAGGTGGTATAAGTGCGGTATAACTCCGAATCCAATTCATGAAGACTTATCCCGCCTCGCACGGGATAAGAAAATATGTAAACAGATGGCGGACATTTTAAATGTTGCGTCTATGATTAAAACGAGAAGAGTTGTCATAACTCTCATAAAACAAATCAGAAACCGTCCCGGGCCTAGGCCCAGATGTAGAAAATTATTAATAATACAACAGTGTAGGCCTAAAGTTCGATTAGGCTATAGGACTAGATAAAATTTATACTAACATAACTTGTTTGACAAGCCCTTGGCCTCTCCTAGGCAACCTAGGCCTGCACGACCTTGTTTTGACACACATGCCGCACAAATAACTAGTTTTGATTACCAAAAGCCTCATGCAGATAAACAATGGTATGATAGTCCTAGGCTATTCCAAAATTTACGGCAATAATACGCCTTTTCTTTTCTTTTACTGATCTCACGCAATCTTCTGTCAATAAATAAAAATGTAAAACAAAAGATGGTGCAAATTTTTAGTGTTCTTTTGCAAATCTGCTGATTTACATGGCTGTGGAATGCAGTGGAAAAAACATTTGTTGTACTTGTTGTTGGATTGAAAATTTCTGATTGGATGAGAGTTGCTCAGACTTAACCAGGCCTTATCCTGCCATGTCCTGCATTATACCGTCCTTATACCACTTATACCCGGGATAAATGTACATGAATCGGGGCCCTGGTCACTTAATTGTTTGGGTTAATTTTATCAAAGTGTTACGTTTAGAAAGTTATTTAATTTTTTGAATACTATTATTTCGCAATCATTTGTCAGCCTGAACTTTCACCGGAAGTTGACCTGTTACAATTCATTAAAACTTATAACAATTTAGTGCAAGACTAACAAAACTTTGTTTCATAACCAGGGCCCCAATTTTTTCTTTACATTTTAAAGTAAGTATAAAAAGTGTATAAAAGTAAGTGCAGTTATTTTTAAATAACTTTATTAAAATGTTAAAGTTTTGATGTCAATTTTAAAGTTGCTTTATAGCCCAGTTAATTTTAACTTTTAATATGTTACTTTTTGGGTTAGCTAATAAAACCCAACACTGTTCTGATTTACCTAAGTGATAAATTATTGACATAACAGCGCTCGTCTTTTGACTAGGTATATTGTTATGCATGTTCAACGACGATAACCAACGTTTTCCGCAAAGTTGGCACCGAGTTTGTCTATCGTGATTGCGTATAGAGATAAAGGCGTCGTCGGCGACGTCGCATGTCGGAAGCCCTGGTGGCGTCGCGACGTCTAAGACGAGTAGTATGACGGGACTCCCCCGTTGTGAGTAGTTCCGCAGAGAGCCGCTAAGGCGGGAGCGCTGATGTCGCGGCTTACTCGCACAATACAGGTAGTGGAGTGTATACAAGAGGATAACGTCGTCTTTGTGGTGTGGGTACAAGGTGTGCGGCAAGTTTCTACATCGTGCGCGTGTGGAATTATTTATAACTAGATTCATTCCTAATTTGAACACGTTTTGAAGGAACTGAATTCATATTTATATACGTACATCGTCTGAAACAATTTCAAAATTGGTTGATCGCAAAAGACAAAACGTGTTTTACTGTATAATCAAATAGTAATTAAATAAAGTTAAATAAATAATTCTGGAAAAATAATAGCTAAATTGCAAAAGCATTGGCACATTAAGCCAGGGCTCTGGGTTTGAGCCCAAGTCGAGGTACATTTTTACAACGTTTCTACATCTCGCATGTATAATTCATAACTAGATGCATTCCTAAAAGTGTATTCATATTTTATACGCACATCGCCTGTACAAATTTCAAATTTGGTTAATCGAAATAGTCAAAACGAAGTACGATGTCGTAAAATGCAATTTATCCATCAAGATATTGAAAATAATTGTAAATAGCAGAAGCTTCACAAAATCACGATATAACAAATGGATTTTTGTCATAGTATCTACATTTTGTGAGAGATCAGGCATTACAAAAATTTTGCTAGTGCAAAACACCACATTTATGCAATTTGTTGAGGAATTTTGATTTTGATTAGAAATCAATATGTCAAAGTTAAATGATACTGTATTGTTGTAATTGTGTTTTTTTTATCTCAAAGGACATATTGTATTTTGATAAACGTTGTTTTTTCTGTATAAGAAAATATTTATGAAATAATAGTTCGATACATAATTGTGAAAAAAGTAATAGGTACATTGCAAAGAAATCGGTACGTCGAGCCCGAGGACCCGAGTTTGAACCCTTGTATAGGGTTACATTATTGCGACGTTTTTACATCTCGTGTATAATTCATAACTAGATTCATTCTTTATTTTAAGAAGTCTTGTAGGAACTGTATTCATATGTACGCACATCGCATGTACCAATTTCAAAAGTTATTCGTCGCAATAGACAAAACAATGTGTTTTGTTGAGTAAGAAAAAAGTAATGAAATAGTTAAATAAAATTAATAAAAGTGAAAAAAGTAACAGCTACATAACAAAAGTATCGGTACATTAAGCCAGAGTATTTGAGTTTCAAAGTCGAGGTGCACTGTTACTACAATTGCTACACACAACATTATCACAATTTCACGAACAATCTTTTCAGATCTAAAATGCACTTACAATACAGAAATTTAGCTTAGGGGTAATGCATCCGAACGGCAAGTGGAGACCGAGGCTTGATACCCAGCTGAGACGATTTTTTTTTTAAATTTCAGGATTCATTTTCATATAATTATTTCAATTATTTCTCAAACATAAAGAATGCATATTTACAACCGACGCCGCAACGAAATACCTCAAATAATAAACCATTAATGATGCGAAAATTGGTTTATACATAATAGTTTATTTCAGTCCACCTCCTAAATGAATCCATCCGATTGATGTATTTTCACAGTTTATTGAGCATTGAATCTCCTTGTCACTTTATGAACACGTAGCATACTTGGCGAGCATTAATCTTGGCACAATTCAGTGTAACCACACAACAAACGTGATTAATGTGCTAAACTGTCTAGCAGTAACCGCATTCCAAGTTACACCGAGCCCACTGCACAGTGTGCAACGAATGGCTTGTGTGCAATCCTACAATCGCGAAATGTGTGGGTGAATGGTAGGGTTTCGTTGGGGCCAGATCAATAAGTCTCAACGTAGGCAGAGGTTTCAATTGTAAATAATGCGACGTGTTTACGTCGCTCTCAATTAGCATGATCGGACGTGTTGAACGGTGGATGGGGTTGAGTGACATGGACATTCTATGTGAAAAGTTCTAGTGCGAGGACCTAAAAGATTCAGATGAAATAAATGTCATTTCTAATTTCTTATAATTTATTATTACAACTAAGAAGCTTCGCTTATGCTTTTTCAGGCGCGTTTTTGGATGAGCGTAATTGGAGCATTCGCCAGGTCTTATGCAGATTTTCTGTTCATCTGTGAAAAAATCATTACTAAGTCGAAGAAATTTTTTAAAAATAAAAAAATCGTAATTTAAAAAAATGAAAAAAAAATCGTAAAGTTGCAATTTTATGAGAAATAATTTTTCGTTTGCGCTCAAATTTCATACAAATATATAAATTCATAAAATTAAGATTCTGTGAAAATATCATTACAATCGAATAAAGCATGTACGTGTTATTTGTCGAAAAACTGGAAAAAAATCGTAAAATTGCGATTTTCACGAGAAATATTTTTTCGATTACGCTGAAATTTCACATGAATATATAAATTTATAAAGTTAAGATTCTGTGAAAAAATCATTGCAATCAAATAAAGCATGTAGGTGTTATAAGTCTAAGAATTGTTTAAAAAAATTGAAAAAATCGTAAAATTGCGATTTTCATAAGAAATAATTTTTTGATTGCGCTCAAAAACGTGGCAAATCTAAGTTCAGAGATTTCGAAGGCCATCATAAAATCTAATCGCAATTGGAGTATCGGTTTAGACGGAATCGTGTCAACAAACAAACAATAATACAAACAGAAAAAAAGAAAGAAAAACATCCCGGATTTTTTTTCTCCAGTGTTGTAGAATGAAATCTTCGCTACGCTCATCCAAGAAATACGTCAAATACTCCAAATGTAACGAAGAACGTTTTAAAACTGCATACCCGTACGTTTTTATTTTTTGTTATTTCTTTTATCTTAATTTTATATTTTATTTTCTTACAACACTGACCTTCTAATTTGTTATTAAAAACTTGAGCCAAAGGAGTAACTAAATTGCTTTATTTCTGTGGCAAACATAATATCTTTCAAAACATTGGATTTTACTATTGTGCCATAATCATTTACTTGCTTGAGTACAATCTCTGAATCTGCAGCCATACGGTGAAGTAAGAACTTGAAAAGTTGAATAACATTATACAAAAGTCTGCCATTTAATGGGGTAAAAGCGTTTTCCCCTCTGGAGACAGTAAAATTCTACTTTTAAGGGTTAATATACCCGTTCCTCTATATAAAACAGAAGTAGGCGCAAACTTATTACACTCACTCAGTAATGTACTGTACTAAAATGCAAAGGAAGTTTATGCATAACGCTAAATTTAAATAGTGATGTAATGAAGAAAAATAAGAAAATGTGATTGTATCATAATTTGAGGAAATTTAGTTTGAAGAAGAACGACAATATCAAAACTTACTACAGATGAAATGCATTCTAAACCAGCTGACCTACATAAACGAGATAATTAACGACAATGATTTTCAACTCACTCGAGAATCATAATGATATAATAAGAGTTACGTATTTTGTAATGAAATACGGTAGAGAAAAAACAAATAATGTTACAATTATTGTTTTCTTATAAGCTGCCGATGAACACAAACAGTAAAATGATTAATATATTTAGATATGAACACAAATGATGTTTTCGGGTAATCCATGTAAATTAATATTAATTGAACGGTTTCAACGTTTCGGTCAGTTCTCCCTGCCAATTTTAAAGGACACAAAACATAAAAATTTATAATCTATACTAAATACCACAAAACCAAAAAAAAATCTTCATAAAATACTCTGCGATTATATTGAAAAAGTATAGCTTAGAAAATGCATCAGTTAATAAATCGACACGCATAAGCCTATTCGAAACTATCACGAGTTCGTATTTTATTGGTGAGGTGATTATGTCTGCATATTGTCTAGCTAGCAACTAAGAAAATATGAGATTTGATTCTCGCATTCTAGAGTTGATTCGTCAAAGTAATATTATAAAAACAATTTTTCATGGGAAGCCTGCCCAGGGTGCAATTAATGCCCCTATTCATCGTGTCTAATTAGATATTTTGGACTTAAGATCTTTGTAAAGGGATGTCCAAGGGCTGTTAAGAAGGACTCGATCCCTTGCATTCACATCAGGAAAACCTCGGAAAAACTTTAGTCAGTATTGCCGGTCTCGACGGGATTAGAAACCAGGACCTCCCGATTCAGAGTCGCGCGCTTGACGCTCGAGCCAACACTGTCGGTTAAAGTAATATTGGTTCAACGTTGATAATAATTATTCCTATCACAAATCAAGATACATTTCACCTAAAACACCAAACCAAACGTGTTATTTAAGACGGTCGATTTGCGCTTCGTAGCAGTTCACCCGTCACCCGCTCACAGCAGCACTTGACGATCTGTGACAACGAAATGCTAACAGAATCGTACGAAAATAGAATAATTATAATTCAAATCATCCCTAACAGCAATGTGCATAGATAACGTATTGTGAGAATCAATATTGTTGCTTTGTTTGTATGTTTATTTTGCTAGTTGCACGCCCTGGGGTTATTATGAATGTGTTTCAGTAGAGAGCCAAATAATATCAATAATTAACAGTGCAATTACTAGGGGATATTAATTACCTGCTTTAAATATGCATATAATATAAATTGAAAATTAGAGATGGTGTAATTATATATCATACAGGAAATCCGGTCTTGTAACGAAGCACTGGCAAATTACAAAGTATATATAAATTTATGATTGTAATATAATATAATTATTTAAGACTAACTAGATGGCATTATTATCATTTATTTATCACAAAATGTAATATCAGCAAAAGGTGTTTAAATTCTCCTTAATAGGTTAAACAAAATGAGAATCTGGGATTTGTAAAATATATAATATTTTGATTGTGTTGACATTTTAAACTGAGCAGATAAATGGTAAGTCTTATAACAAATTAATATTAATCCGTTACATAACACTAGTTTCATGGGGAAAGACTTTTTCACCATTATAACTTGTAATGTTTTCTTATGAGTACGTACACATTTTATATATTTCCATAAAATTAGTTATTTGCAATACTTGATTATATATCTAACAGACCAATAAAATGTTGTATCCACCACTAGTGTTTGTTATGTGTAAAGACAAACGTTCTATCCAGTCTAGGTTTCGTATTTTCGTTTTACCAACCGAATTTAGTAATCACCATTAACCATTTCCAATCAATTACACGTTATTAACAATCTATTCTGTTTCACCAGTGTACATAATAGAACGCGAAGCTTCATTTAGAAGTAATTTGTATTTGCTTTCATTACGTAGTAATTAGAAACTTCGTCAACGCTTGACTACAACACGGATTTATTTATCAAGGATTAGTAGATTTATTTCCTTTTGGCCAATTTAACGAGGATGATAATGTTGTTTTTAATGAGAACACGCTTTCAAATTACGAATGGTGATGGAAATAAATCTATTTATATACAGCAGACTGTGTATAAAATAGAATAACTGATAAAGGTAGCTCGAGAGATAAATGCGTCCGGGAAATTGACGAGTACCTTTGTAAAACAGTTTTTACAACTGAAACATATAGAGGTTATATAAATAAGTACAAACAACATGATTTTGCATTGATGAGAATGCTAAATATTGAACTATTTTAAACAGCCATTGGTCATTCTCTTCACAACCTTACCTCAATCCAAATACCTAAGTCACATTGGACAGGTGCCTGAGCTGGTTTCTTAAATGAGAGATTTTTTAAACGTAATTTTGGTAACAATCTGAAACCAATACCCTTTCAGGCTCGAATTAAATCTATGTAAATTAGGTAATTTTAAGCAAGCAATTCGAGTTTCGCATTATTTCTAAGAATTTTAGTATTTTTTCATATTTTAATGAATTTTGGGAAATTTTGGAATTTGAATAAATGCTTTATTTTAAGTAAAAATTCAAATTTTAAGTACATTCCTAAAACTAGATTTTTCCTAGAATGTTTTGCATATTTTGAATTTTTCGTATCTCAAATAATAGTAATACTAAAGATTTATTACATTTCAAACCGTTTTTTCCCCATTTTTAACCTTTTTTCAGATTTGTATTTTGAATCTTCTCTAAAAAATTCATTTTTGGTCCTATTGGAATGTGGAAAAAAATTAGTTATTGTTTACCAAAAACAAAATAAAAAAATTGGGTTAAATTGAATAAACTATTATTTACCCAGATAAAAATTGAAAATTTTTATGGGTCCATATGGCGCCGTTGGGCCGGAAAGGTTACTAATATCGACGTTTTGCAACTCACTTCAAAGATTAGAACTCACATCATTGTGTACGAAGAAGTTCGAATTAGCATAGGAGCGCTACGCTTCGAGGCGAAAGTGCGTTCGTCCTTTTCGAACTACGCCTACATTTTTTCCACCGATCAAAATAATATTTTTATGAAGATTCGAAAAGATAATACCAATCCTCATACATGGCTTGTTTTACAAATTTTATCCTCGTTTGGTCACCCAATATTTCTAGCTAGGAAAACGCTTAAGTCCCGCCGCGTTGTTGGATGAGCGTAATTGGTGCATTGAGCTGCCATGTGTTATGCGGATTTTCTGTTGTTCTGTGAAAAAATCATTAGTAAGTTGAAGATTTTTTAAATTAAATTAAATTAAATTAAATACAATTTTTTTTAATTAATCGTAATTTAAAAAAAGGAAAAATCGTAATATTAAAATTTTCATAAGAAATAATTATTCGATTGCGCACAAATTTACACGAAATTATTAATTTATAAAATTAAGGTTCTGTGAAAAATCATTACAATAGGATAAAGCATGTGTTGGTGTTATAAGCCAAAGAATTGTTTAAAAAAAGAAAAAAAATCGTAAAATTTCGATTTTCATGAGAAATAGTTTTTTCGATTGCGCACAAATTTCACACGAATACTTAATTCATAAAATTAAGGTTCTGTGAAAAAATCATTAAAATCGGATTAAGCATGTAGGTGTTATAAGCTGAAGAATTTTTTTTTAAATCGAAAAAAATCATAAAATTGCGATTTTCATGAGAAATAATTTTTCGTTTGCGCTCAAAAACGTGGCAGTTCTTGGTTCAAAGATTTCGAAGGCCTCCATAAAATTTCATTGCTATTAGAGTATCGGTTTAGCCGAAATCGTGTTAACAGACACACAAAAATACAGGAAAACAAGAAAAAAAGGAAAAAAAACATTCCGGATTTTTTTCTCCAGTGTAGTGAAATGGAATCTTCGCTTCGCTCGCTACGCTCATCCAAATATCGACCAAAAAATTGCAATCAATCTGTGACTTACATGTAAGAAAGGGCTATGTACGAGGAATATGCATTATTAGTTATCTGTGGAACGGTGAAAACCGAACAAGAAATGATGATTTCCCTCCACGTTATCACAAAAGTACGTAAGTACTGTATTCTAGACGGCGAGAGTCTCGTCACAGACAGCGATGCGATACCCCCTAACACTGCATGCCCTTGTTTAACATGCAGGCGCTATCCATCATACCCATTATGACAGAAGTAATTACAATAGACGTATTAACATGCATTGAACAGAGCTATAATAAAGTTAGGTGTTTCCCAAACCCGTTATCAGTAATAGTGTTGATGGCAGATACCAACATCCGCTAGGCAGCTAATTTCTCGTTGGTATTATGCAAACTGGTATGTGCATGATGGTTTATCAATTCTGTCAAATACATAGTCAACAATGCTCGCAAGTTTAATTTATGTTAATCTTTATTCTTTATTTTAAAGGCATGTGCAGATTGTTATGTAATGTTATGTATAATTAATTCTTCCATATTCTTATAAATGAGGTCATTGATATGGATTTGTAAAGTTAGAAACTCAATAGTAATTCAATCATGTATTAGTAACAAGTGCAGTTTAATTTATGATAATCTTTATTTTTTTTCTTGAAATGGGCATTGGAAAAATGTGTTATGTAATAATTAATTCTTCCAAAATTCTTAGTAAGAATAATGTATCATTGATATGAATTTCGTAAACGTTTAGAAACTCAAATATAATTTCCACATTCACATTGGTATTAGTCAACAATGTTTGCAAGTTTAATTTATGATAATCTTTATTTTTTACTTGAAAGGGGCATTGGAACAATTTGTTATGTAATAATTAATTCTTCTAAAATTCTTAGTAAGAGAAATGATACCATTGATATGAATTTCGTAAACGTTTAAAAACTCAAATATAATTTCCACAATAATATTGGTATGCGCATTCTCTCTCAATCTTAAATAGTTTCAGCAATACTCAACTCTAGCTTAAATTAGAGTTATGAAATAAATTGACATATTTTGTAACAAGAATGTTGACAACTTACGTTTTCACATTTGTTTGGATTTTTTAAAATTATAATTTTTGCAGTTCAGTTCAATTGACAATAGAAGATTTTTTATGATTTACAATAAATTATCCCAAAGTAACTACTGATGTTGAATATTTTAACAACAAAAAATCGTTATTAGAGTCTACCCACTAAGTCATATAACAGGTTTTCAGTTAAAACATATGATTGATAATATAGTGTTTCCAACGAAAGAATGTAGGTAGCTCGAAATTGTTTTCCCAACATAACAACTTGTCAACTCTATTCACGCTAGCTCAGCGTGGATCTAACACACGGAGGAACTCTGTGATCTAGCACAGATAATGTTTGCTTGAGTTGGTAAAAGACATTTCTCAATCACACACAAAGGAGACATTTCTTTTACCGCACACTCATTCTACCCCCACCATTCTACCCCCACCACTACCACTTGTGACGAAACATCTGCATTCTTTCGTTGGAGCCAGTATAACACATTTTATGTGATTATGAATATGAATCCAAATTAAAATGAAAAATTCTAAAGAACTACTAGAAATTGAATAGCATGCACAAAGTAAAAAAAAAGTAATGTATGTCAATATACTTCAGGAACGTGAACTCGATATCAAACAAGTTGCTTTTTCTTCCACTTATCTCGAATAGCACATCATTAATAAAGACCTAACTAACTAACAAAACAACATAAATAACCGTCTCACTTGACAGTGAAGTGGTAATTACCATGCATGGCTTTATCTCGTCGCTTATAGTTCCTATAACATCTCTGACGTCATGCGCCGGCCCACTCGTTTAACTACGCTAATTGCTGCTTTAAGCTTTACTCCAGCTCGGGTTTCGTACTTCCACGCGGATAATTCAACTACGAGGATAATACGGTCTAATAATAGTTGTGACGTATTTCCGAGTGGAAATTAGAGCTCTTGTATTCCTTGAATTTCAATTAACGTACATTTTGTATTTAATAATCTCTGAGTTGTAAAGATAAACTAAAACAAATCTGCTACGTTTAAACATCTCTATTTCTACACATACAGTTATGCAGATGTCATAACGCAATAAAAATGCATAGGGGCAAGCTTTATATTCACCAGTCGTAAAGGTGAAGCCTTTAAATTAAGGGCTTATCCAAAAACGGTATCTTTCTTTTTTAGTTATAAAAACTTATTTAAAAATGAGGAGATTACTGATTTACGAAAAGATAATTATTAAGAATGGCACGTTAATAAATTTGTTTGGATAGGTTGGTAGTTGGTACCACGTTGGTACAACTACCCTCGTCTGCATTATCCTTGTCGAAGCGCAGTAAGCTCAATGGTCATGTTATGTTGTTATCGTGAGACGTGACACATGCACGTTCAGATGGACGGACATAAAAGTGATGAATGAAGGGTAATTTTGCTGCCTTATATTACAAATGAGAAAGGTAATCTAGTATAATTTCTTAATTTTTCATGGGAAATCTGCCCAGGGTGCAATGCATCCTTCTCTTCGTGTGTCTAACTGGTATATTTGAAGTAGTGCGAAGGGATGTCCGAGAGCTGTTTAAGAAGACTCAATCCCTTGTATTCGCACTAACGACTGAGGAAACATCGAAAAAAAACTTTAGTTAGGATTGCCGGTCTAGACGGGGTTTGAACACGGGGCCTACCGAATCAGAGTCGCGCGCTTAACGCTCGAGCCAACACTGTAGGTACTGAGTCTAGTATATCTGAGTGGGTAGGCTATAAATAAAATGTATGTATTCATTTTGACGTAACGTATCAGAAAATAGGCAACCAGCCAGTGTTACTCTATAAATTTTTAAGGCTTCGGCCATTGTAAAAAAAAAAATATATATAAAAACTATAATAAGTTAATAATGTATTTATTTATTTTTTGTTTAGTTTATCAATCTATATGCTTGTGATCTCTCAACAATGGTTGGTATTTAGCCAATAAATTGATTTTCTCTAAATTCGTTTTTAGAATCTACCCACTTAGTCACATAACTGATTTTCAGTGGGCGACATTTAAAAAAAAACTAAAAAGCCGCTAAAAAAAGCTAAAATAAAAATTTAAAGCCAACCAAGCCAACCCTGTTGGCGCCGACACCGACGACGAGCGAACAATAACCAACTAGAGACCGGTATATTTAAGTAGGAAACACTAATCAATCATGCTGTACACGATTAGGCCTATCCTTATCGTCATTCCTTGTATTTTACTTGTACTAGGTAAAGTTCGCTTGCCGCGCATTGAACGTAGACAGAGCAGGTGCCAAACTCTGAGTCACGTTGTCTTGTTTTCTTAATTAAGCCCCATCACAGATTGTCGACCCATTAAACTCGGTCTACGCACCCGGACATTGTGTCACAACATTCTTCCTGAAATAGCTAGAGCAGCCTTGCCGTCCGCTTTAGTTCAGAGAGCTACGGTAGGTAGAGTTAGTTGTGTGGTTGCTTTGAGACGAGGTATAAACAGCTGGCGGCGAGATGAGTGATCGACGCCCTTTCGTCGCACGCGACCCAGGCACTGACCTACTCAAGAGCATTATTTATTTATTATTTATTTAAAAGCCTTCATACAATCCTAGCTCGTGTGCATGCTACAAATATACGAATATTACAAGTTGTCAAATTAGTTTTAACCCTTAAGTCACGAGTTAAATTGGTATAAGTTAGGTCATTTTCAGCAAACATATTTTTTTTTAGATTTTTAGTATTTTTTAATATTTTCAATAGTGATTTTTAAGAGATTTGGGACAAATTTTGAATTTTGAACTGAAGCTACAGTTTTAGTTCAAATTTAAATTTTCATTAGGCCTACCTACTAAAAAAAAAAAATCTGATTTTTTTGACATTCTATTTTAGATTTTTGTATCTCATAAGAATGGAAAACTAAAAATACGTTGCATTTCCGGAACAAACCAAAATTTTCACATTTTAGGCAGTTTTTACAGATGTGTTATTTCAATCTTTAGTAAAAGAACGGTGAAGTATTTTTTCTTATAAAGGGGCACTTTTTAGCACTCGGCACCTCCACCAAAGACTTTAAAGCACAATAAATTTGTATTCCTAGGTTCTTTTTCGACCATCTGTTGATTCAGCTTCGTTTCCTTCTTGGGTACTCCCCTAGCCGAATTTGTTTAATTTTTCCATACATTTTGCAAAACACTCACGTGATTTACATTATAATGTAAGTACACAAGACGCGGCAATTAAGGCCACTTGTACCACGTAACTTTAAATATTCGGGGACATTAGGTTATTTTGAGGTTAATGGACCTATTATAAAGTAGCTAATGTTCTATAAAAAAAACTACGGAAGTGTACAAGTCTTTAAAACTTATTAGAAAACAAATTATACCTTGTAAGTAAAACACGGAAAAAAACATTCTCCGTCCCCGTGTACATGTTTATTAATCTAGGCCACCCTTGTAGCTCCTATATCAACCAAGTGATTGAGCACAGTATGACATTCTGGATATGTGTTCCCCTTTAGATTGGGACCGGATGACATAGTAAGGTTGAGTGGGAGGGTTGGCTGACCTGACTTTCTCCCCGCCCCATCAGGGCAACGGATTTGAATACATTTACATTTCACGGAGTTCGCGTCAGAAATGAAGAAATAGAATTTCCTCTTCATCCTTGCAAGTTGTTATTACTAGTCTAGAAACAGCGAAACTCTTCGTTACAAATCATTTCTTCTCACGAACTTTGAAATCATAGACATAATATTGTGTACATAGAAATCTGATTTTATGTTTATGCATCTCCCAAATTAATAATTAGGTTTATGATGATGCACTTTGTTTTAACTTTTAACAACTTCCTTTAAACCAGAAAAATGATATAACTTTTCTTTTTTTCTTTTTCGTGTTTTATTTCTTATTTTTTCTCTTTCTCTTTTTTTGTTTATATTTATTTTTTAATCTTCCCCCTCTTTTTATAGTTGGTTATTTTTTTTCATTTAAAAACCAATTTGAATTTGCTACCAAAATTATTGTCTTTTCGTGCAATGTTGTAATATCACTATTTCAAACTTAAGTACACTTCTTGATTGTGTCTGCATTAACAAATCCACATTCTTGGACTAAAATTGATCAAAATGGAGGACATAAATAGAACCTTAAAAATATTACATAAGCATTGATCAAAAACGAGTTGTCCTCCTTTGTAAATCAGTTTTTTAACTGAATAGGATAGACGTTAAATAAATAAATAATAAATTTATATAACCCAGATGGAGATGGGCGTATGTAAACCGCAGCAGTGAATCTGGCAGCGCATGTCATGCATCACCCCGCCAACCTATGTCCGTCAGCTCAGACACATCCCACGTAACAGTCTCATTTATGTCACCGTTGTCAGTTTCTACGCTGACAAATAACTCAAGTGTTGGCTGGCTCGTATTGGATTGTTATTTACAAGTTTTTCTATTTCTTGTACTCTCTCTTGTACTCTTGAACTTGCATTTATCACGATTTCCGTTTAAATCAAAACTAGTCCGCTTCGCGAACCCTTCTCATAATCGCGTTGCTGGATGAGGTAGTTTGGTTTTTCTCGCTGAATTCATACAGTCAGAAAAATCATAATGGTGCGATTTGCATAAAAAACATTTCTTTTATTCCATCAAAAAAAGTAACACATGTTATTTAAGAGATTTCAATAATCTCCGGAAAATGTCAGCTATATGGAGTATAACCGTTTGTCCGGTAAAGATCTAGCAAACAACCATAAAATTGTCTTAAAATCATACAATTGGGATTCCCATTAGTTTTTTTTAATTGTACCAAAAATCGCAGCAGTTCTAAGTTAAGACATTTTAAAGGTCACCAGAAAAATCAGAATGATTAAAGTAGTCGTTTGTCTTACAGAAGGGGAACAAAAAGACAAACAAACGAGTTATATAGTCATATTGAAGTCTTTGCTACGCTTAACTATTAATCCTAAATAAACGGAATTTTAAATTATCATTTGATTTTAATATAATATTTATAGTTATGACCTTTCACATACGTAGCCATGACAAGTGGACGGGAAATATGATAAATCGAGAGAATAGAACTATAACTGTCACCGGTGTCATCATCTATCGCATTTGTTTTATGTTCGTCCGGTCTTTTTGTATAGCACGTGGGATTCAAGGGATGGTTTCGCATATATTACGAATCGCTAGAGAGTTTAGGTTACGTTTCAAACATCAATAGTCGATCCTAGAATCGTGTTACACAAACAAACTAAGTAAACTTTAATATCTATAGCTCGTTGGTAACTACAAAGTGGTGGTCGTTGGTCTTGTGGCTACGTTGGTCTTGTGTGTCTTGGTCTTTGTTACCGGTTTGTTCAACACAAGCAGTATCCCAAATGTCAAATCTTAACATTGCTGATTCTACACTAACAATCTAATGTTTATGTCTTCAGAGTGTTGTAAACGATTACTTCTACGTCTTAGCAAGACACATAATAAATATCCAGATTGTTCTAAATGGTCATATCCAGTGAATTCGCGGTGTTCGATGATACATGATGATATATTTCTAAAAATATAATCTTGTGGTATCTCACAAATTAGATTCTCGGACTTAAAGGTATCTGTTTATTAAAGTCTGAAAATCAGTTATATACTGAGTGGAACTCTAAAAAAATTTATTTTTTATTGATAAATAAAAGTACTCACGAAAATGGAACAGGGCTTGATTTGCATACCTTGAATTAACCCTGGTTGTAAACACAACGTATCTCCAACATGATCACAACTTAGACGCATTGCTGATTCTAACACCTACACAATCTAAGTATGTATTTTATTTTATTCAAGTGTTCCAGTAAAGAATTATTCTATTATACAATGACCAATAAATAATATACTCCCATCTCAGTCATAAAATGGTACCATATCACAAAGAAAATAGAATACGACAATGGACTGATGATAAATCAAAGAAAAAATATTTTAAAAATATAAATATGTATATTCACAAAATTAAAATTACTAAAAACTTTAAAAAATGTAATCATGTTTAAAATGTGTGAAAATGTCATATTCCATTTAGAACGAATGGGAAAAATGGTCACATTTCATTTTTGGTGCTATTTGCACTAACATTAATTTTAATTACCTACGAAAATGAACATGAGGCTGATTTTCAACCCCACGCAACAAGTTAAAATAATGTACATCGTGTAAAGTTTTTTAAAACTTGTCTTTTAGCAGTCGTGTTTCGTCGGCCACGCGCTCGTGTCTCGCACGAACGACCACATTGTATGTTTTGCCCTCGCACTGTATAATACCAATTAGGTGTGTCGTCTGTCATTAACTGTGTTTCTTACTGCGGTAGGCAGCTGTGTTGTTTTAGTAAAACATTTCATTGTCTATCAACACGCATCACTCAGCCCATGCTTTTAGAATAAAACGAGTACTTTATTATTATTTAAATGTTAAGAATGGTACAGGATCACTGCGGTGGATGGGCCACGACAAGGGATACCTTCCTATCTCATTCTGTAAGACTGATTGATTTGTATTGATTAACGTCTCATACTAATGCACTAAGGCTATTCGAGACGATGAGTGGTGATAGATGAGGATGATGGGTGAATAGAAGGGAGGAGAGGAAACCCGGTACCGGCACGTAGCCTACTCCTTTCGAAAAGTACCAATGAGACCATCGGCTTTAAGTCCCATCCGTAAGGATGGTGTAACCTTGCAGTCATAGAAGTTCCTTCACTAACCCGGACTGCCGAGCAGACATCGAGGAGAACGAAGCCGTTACACTAGCTCTCGAACCCTCCATCTGCTCTAACCAGCGGTATGCGTGAGTTTCAGGGCAGAGCGTTCACTCACTCTCCCCTTTTTTTGCCAACGGCCTTGCCATGTTGAATACACCGGTTCTGATAGATCACCGACGTTAAGCAACATCGGGCGTGGTCGGTACTTGAGTGGGTGACCACTTTGGAACACTACGTGCTGTTGGCAAAGGGGGTGAAGTAAGATCGCCAAAGTGTGCCCCCGATTGAAAACGATCTTGCATTGTCACCCTTAGCCGCTCTCCGGAGAACAATGTTCATAACATGTTTCTGGTGTTGGATGTATTAATAAAATAAAAAACTTTCCCCCTCACCTCATTCTGTAATTGAGTGCATAATGTGTACATGGGAACGTCTGTCAAGACAATATATATCTTCTGTGCCCTCATTAGGCTCATTACCAGTTAAAAGGATTGCCTATGTTGACCTCTAATGATCATAAAAGACTACATAGGCTGTGGGAGACAACTTGTGAACTGGGGTGTCGCAAATAGCCTGGGGTTAGAGACAGGGGCTATTTGTTGGAAGGCAGACATGTTGCCTGAGGTGTCAACTGACGTAATACAAAATAATATGTTCCCTGCTGTTCGGAACCAGAGGCGTTTCTCCCGATACGAATTCCACATTTCTCCAGAACTGAGTGACCTACTACTGGTTAACATATTTTTCAATCACCCTATCTTCAAAGATATTATCGATATCGTAGAATCCATTCCCGGTCTAAAATGAGCACTCAACTCGTGAAATCTGAACGACACTTGAAGGCAACAAATACGTCTCTCCTCGTTGGTTCCTTTACTTATTTACTGAATATAACATGATTTTATTTTTAGATTCTCGACTTGGTCGCCTGGAGTATTACGAGACAGCTGATTCTGCTGTTATGCTTTCACCGGGCGAATGTCTGTGACTGAAATGCGCATTCTATATTTAGAAAAGTTGTAGAGATTTTAAAGTGGTGACATATTTTTCTGTCAAGATGTTTAAGTTTTTTATGTTGTTTTCTTTGCGAAACTGCGCGGAGTTCGTGAACAGAAAACACAGCTGTCAAGTGCTACGTGTTTCTCCGTTATATTTGATAATGAAGGAAACTTAAAATTAAGTACAAAAGTTGGATGTGAAATTGTATCAATAATAAATGATAAATTGATGCATAATAAATAAATAAACTCGAAGTTAGAGGCTACCCACTCAGTTATATAACTGATTTTCAGTGGGGGCCAGTAAATCAAAGCGACCAAGCCAACCCTGTAGACCCCGACGCAATCGACGAGTGAGCGATAACCAACCAAAGATCGATATTTTTTAATAGTCAATATAGCAATCAGTGGTATGGACAGTGCAAACACCCGCGGATCAACGCCAGAATCAACAAGGCCGATTCAGAACAACTTTGATTTTATTATGTGCCTCGTTGCTAGGACGGCTCCAAAGTCACCGTTTATAAATTCATAACCCAAGATTTGACGGACTGAAGTCCAAATCAGAACTAAACTTCTGCCTGTAGCGGGAATCGAACCCTGGACTTCTGCGTTGGAAGCAGAGACGCTAACCACAAGACCAACGAGCAACACACATTTTTTAAATCATAAAAAACGACATTTAAATTACAATTTTTAATATGTAAGCCTAATTTCAATTAAGAAACGGTAGCAGTATACATGAAAATGTAAAATTAAATTTAAAGTAAACATTGCTCCAATTTGACCTTGGAACTCGCCCCTTTCCCACTATCCAAACACAAAAATCTCCATCACATTATACCAGTTATCTATTGGTCTTACAAAATCTCCTTATAAACGTTATGTATTTATAATTTATGTTGTTAATAAATTGACATGTTTGCAAAGTTTCTTAAACCAATTATGTAAGTTAGTCGTTCAAACAGGAATTTGCATTAAACGCTTGTCCCGATCTTCTTAAGATGACACCGGTAATGCTTTAATGAAAATTGTTCTATACCTTGACTTTAAACTTTGCACACTTATTGAAGAAATTAATTTGATAGTCAGTATCATATTCCTTTGCATTTAAATATTGTCAAAATAACATAAATAAGCCCTACTCGTTTTTCTAGTTTTTGTATTGGGTCGCCATGTTTTAAAATATCCTAATTTGAGAGCATTTCCTATATACTTAGTAAGATATAAGCGTTTAAAATGAAATATCTACGTTTAAATGTTTACATGGGGAAAATGTGCAATGTTTTATAAATATATTATTATTTTCATAGCTACAGATAATGTCGAACGCCAAATGATTTATATTCTCAGCAAATTAAAATGCACCAATTGACCTCAATGCATAAAACTACACTTATCCCCAACACAAATAAAAAGCAACATTTTAATATCCCAGCAATCCACCAGCATGAAACTCCCACAATGGCGTGAAAATTCCCCATAAATAGCCTCTCTCTCCGCAAATATGGGTCTAGTCCAATGACACGCGGCATGGTCTGCCCGCATACATTTCCTAAAGAGGTCGCTAACATTGCCTCGTAAATAAAAGAGAAAAAAAATCCATAGCGATATCGACCGGCTTCCTGCACGAACTGTGTACAGTGTTGGCAATTAGTTGCCATGGCTACGGTTGTTTGTTACGTCGATTGCGCGGCCATGCAGTCCATAGACTCGCTTCACTGGTGTGCGGGTTGCCTACCTGGACAGTCGGCATGGTCACTAAATCACTTTCATTGGTGGAACAGAAGAAGTTACAATGGGCAAGAGAAAGGGGTAAGTACCAGATTATTTATATTACATTATAAAATATAAAATATTGTTTTAAGTGGCACGTGTTGAAAAAGCAAGAAATACGAAATTGATCATATTTTCACTTTCTTGTTAGCCCCGACGTCAACAGAGGTCAAACTAAATAAATCATTTACATCTATAAACGCAATCGTAGATTTGTAACGTATGCTGGAGGCTCATTGCACGTTATTACAACATATATCTTTATATATTGCTATTGATTTTTTATTGATTTGATTTGAATTTTAAATTTCACGTCTTATTAATAGATTCGAATTCATTTCAGGTAAATGTTATTAATGTTTGATTTACGTTTAGTTACATCTTCTTCTAGTTCGTAAAAACGTAAGAAATTAATGGATTATAATGTTTGTTGGATGTGATTATCAACAAAGAATTTAGTAAATTAATAGTGGTTGAAATTGTTTGACCAAACAACCGAAAAATCTGCATTGCGTGCGCAACCATTTAGATATTTTAATACACGCCAAGATGTGAATAGTGGATTTGTTATTAACATTTATATAAATCTAAAGGGTGTTTTATATTTTTTAGGCTTGTAATTACTACAAATGTCAAGTAGATACAATCAAATGTAGATAAAGCAAACAACTAAATTATTCCACTGTTAATGCACGTACTGTTGTATCACAAATTGTGTAGTGTTCAAGTCACACAATAGGGAATATTCCACTTAATATTTTATATTTTATTTTAATTCTTATTCATGTCTTAATAGTCACTGCACTTTTTTTTATTTAAAAAAAATGTTTTTTGTGTAATTTTAACAAGAATTAAATGGGTCCCCCAGTTTGCGCGCCAAAAACGAGCGTGCGCCATCTTTGGACGGTACTACGTCATAACTGTGTTGAGTCAAGGCCAATTGGAAACTAAATGTACGTATATTTGTACATATTTACATACAGACGGCGGTGCTCGCCCATCCGCTCAACACAAACAACTCCACAGGGATGTACATTTTCACCGTCTTTTGTTTTTCTTTTTTCGTATGTGACAGGAGATTTCGCGAGATCATTGTGATGAAGAATAACGAGCATTTTGTCTTGAGTTTTTGCATAGCCTAGGACTATCATGGTATTCTTTATCTACAATAGGCTTTAATTAGTCATCAAAGTAAGGTTTTTGTGCGAGATGTGTGTCAGAACATGAACGTGCAGGCCTAGGGTTGGCAAGTTAAGCCTAGGGCTTGTCAAGTGAGTAATTTTAGTATTCACATACCAATGCCTATATCCTACAGGAACGATTGGCCTAGACATGTTCGTACTTATGAGAATAAATTTTCTACGCTCTGGCCTAGCAAACGAGACGTTGTTTCAGTTTGTTTTTTCTGATTGAATGTCAACTTTCTCGTTTCGGCTAGGCGTTAATGTAAATGTCCGCACTGTTTACATACGTAGGCTACGTAGGCCTGCTTGTTTAAAACACGCGCTTGAGATATCCGATCTACTATAATACTATTCCAACATCTTTGGTCTGGATGTATGTTTATCCAGACGGCGTTGGATCACACAGTTCTGACTCACAGTCGTTTTGCGCTTTAAAAAAGTGCTGCTTTTAAAACGGCTATAAATCACTGGATTTTATTTCAGGGAAAACAAGTACATATTTGTAATCGGACGAAAACTCTTCTAAATAAATCTATTTGTACAGTATTTGGCGGAATGGAATATTCCCTATTGTTATTATCTCTTCTATTGAGTGCCCTAAAACAACACTAACTAACTAACTTACTAACTAACTAACTAACTAACTAACTAACTAACTAACTAACTAACTAACTAACTAACTAACAAACTACATTTTCTTAGTAAAACGAGCTCTCTAAACAGCCTTAAAGGGTAACACTACATTAATATTATATGTTAAATCCTAATATGTACAGACCATAACCTATCGTATTGACTTCACAAATAACTATCGTTCAAGTAAAGCAAAGTTCTTGACAAAAGTATAAAATGTTGAAAACGTTTCTAGCTATAGAACTACATTTGTTATGAATTTTCTCAGTTCCTTTAATGCCATTTTACACAAATTAACTATATGGTAGACTTAATAATGTCCACGATTGGGAAACATATGTATTGTTTCAAAATAACAAGTAATTAGCTAATAACGAAGCAATCAGAGAAGGATCGCATCTGTATGGCCAACCTGCTACTTGTACATATGAATTTGCCATTGGAAAATATAACACATAAAATCAATATCGATCCCTATTTCCAACTAAGTCGGGTAGGGCGTGGGTGGGAGCGTCCCACCACATTCTTGGATCCCCGGGCTTATCGAAGCCGGCCATGCCTGAAGCTTCTCCCACTCATATTTTTCTTCCTCTGCATCATCTACTTCACTTTCTATCTCTTCACTGTCTCCAGTATTCGTATTCGAATAAAATGGTATAAGAAATTAGTCTTGTAAAGCAGACATGACTTTTGAAATCATGCTAAAACCAAATTTATACCAATTTCAAACAAAAAGGGAACTAAACAAACCACTCAATTAGCATCGCTACCAATTTATCACGGTCGGGTTAAAAAATACATGACAAAACAGAATGAACTAGATTAGATCAAGGTCTCATAACAACATAAATACTTAAAGAGACCAGAGAATTTCTTATTCTTGATAACTTATAAAGCGTGTTCTGATACGAAATTTATTCTAGTTATTTCTATTTTTTTTTCCTTTGACCTGCTTATATTAAACTTTCGGCGTTTGTTAGTAGCGTTTTGTTAAAAATATTTTTTAAAGTTTATAATGATGGTAATTTTTCTATAAAAGTTAGATCGGTTGAAGATGCTAAATAAGTTGAAGTGAATTTTTAAGATAAAATGTAATAGAAAAGATTTGTCTCATCTGCATATTTTAATATAATGGCGTGGTATATTAAGTAGGGCATAGACGTCAAAACTGTGATAAACTCTAACACAGCGGGGACATGCTTTTAACACGCCATTTTGTTATAAATTGTGCTTTTATTAGTTTTCCTTGTGAAATAAGTTCATTTATGAAAGTCAAACCACATAATAATGTTGATTTCAATCCATTTAATAGTATTACAATGCATGTTTTCTATTTGTTACGTTTGTTACTGAGAAAGCGAAAGTGAACAATTATATAAATCACAAAACAAGTGTTTGGTAAATTCGGATCCATGACAACGCATGTGACGTCAATATCAGCCCAATATATCAGCAGCGTTTAAGGTATAGGGGGGGGGGGGGGCTTAGTTTGGAAGTTAAGTGCACTCGCGAACGCACATGGAGAGCGCATTGAACAAGAACGTTTTATATCCCGTCACGTCAGTATCGTCCACAGTGTCCCATACTGTATGATTAACACATTGGAGTACCATTTAATTTATTTCAGAACATCAGGTTCTTAGGGTGCAATATGAAATTGTAAATTTTTCTGACATTGTTAATACTTTTTTGGAGGGAGGGGGAAATATTTCAAAACAATTTGACAATTTTGGATTTGACGTATCCCATAATTTTAAATAGCCCTAAAACAGTTATTTTCTATGCTTGCTGGAAAGATGTTTTTTCTGATTTTTTTCATACGTGTTAACATTTTGTAGTTAAACAATTGAGTGTGTTAGCCTTTTTTGAAATTACCGATATTTTCGAAATTTCTCTCTGTTTGTTCTTTTCCACCCTTTTTTAAAATCATAATAGAATCATACTAGCCATGCGATTCTCAAGGTTTTAAAACAAATTTTGAACGGCATTTTTTTCAAAATTTTGAGACATTATTTTTCTCAACATTTTGAATTTTTGTATTTTTGCACCCTTTAAAGTTCCACCTAAAATGGACGAGTAGGAGTCATCGAAGTACGCCAATGGTTAAAGTTAATAGCTTAACAACTCCAAACATAATACATCATCATAATTATTGATCTAATATAATAACTCACCGTCTCAAATAGCTCAACTACATTAATAGAGACGTAATGAACAAATCAACACGCTGTTGAAACCATCAATCATCAAACTCTTGCTTCTATGGCAGTAAACCATCAATGAAGGGGTAAAGAACACACAATAGTTTCAAAGGGAAGAAGTAAATTATTAAACTACTACGTAGCTGCGCGCGCATCGTTCGAGTACTTCCTGATTGTGAAAGTGATTGGAATCCTCCCATATGAATTATGAAGTGAAGTGAAACGGTGCCTATTTCGCGTACATTCAACCCGCATATCACCTGGGCAACCGGCTAGAAATAGGACAGTTTAAATCCTACGTAATATTACGATCGTCAATGTAGATGGCTTCGGGCTGGTCAATTGTATGTGGAAATTAAAATTAAAATGACAATGACAATGACAAAATTAAAATACAAAAAATTAAATGGAAAAGGTGAATCTTAACCAATCAATTGGAAGCAATTTCAAAATTAAATAAACCGATATCATTTTTGCGATGTTCTCTTTGATACTGCTTGTGCTGAAAGTTTTGGCTCGGGCTGCTTTAAATTCAAGCCCACCACTAAAATCAGTTCCGAGACTGAGTGAGTAGACTAAAAATAAGAATTTAAATGATTTGCTATAATCTTAAAATGTAATGAAAATGGCAATGAAATTGAAATTGAAAACGGCACGAAAATGAAAATACAAATTGACATAACTAATGATAATTAAAACTCTTTTAACTATAGTGCCTAATCATAGTGCCTAATTATAGTGCCTAATCGACCACGGCCACAAGAAGGATAGTCGAATATTCTAATGTTCCCTAGTTTAAAGACCTACAGATAATCAATAATGATTCTGTCCTTGAAGTACGTCGCTTTAACAGGCACAACAACGAAATACAAAATCAATTGAAAGCTCGCCCAGGTTTAGGCTTTCAAGGTTCCTTTGTTTTAATCACCATAATATGATAATGGTATAAATAAACAAAACAACATGTAATAATTTTCTAAATTAATTAGGAAAATATGAATCAATATCAATGTACAATTCAATAGAAGCATTGTACATAAATATTATTGAAAATGCACAATACAAGATATAATTATTATTTATGACAGTTCAGAAATTTTAAAAAAGATATTATATTCATATTATTTCATGAGCTTGTTTTCACATGTTTCAAAGTGACTGTTGAGTGTTTCTAGATTAGGCATATGGCATGGTTTAAAGTGCTTTCGTAACATATTATTTTAATTAACGGTCTTCTTATTTCTTATCTTTACTTCATAAATATATTGATTAAAATTTGAGCTCAAACTCCACATAAATTATTTTATAAAATGTAACTAAGATTATGTTTAACCCTTGCAGAAGAGCTGGCGGGGCTGGGCGCCCTGTGGGGCCCACCGAACCTCAACAACGATGGATACCGATCCTGCATCAGGTACAGTCAATTCATAATATTTATATTTGAAATAACAGAAACAATACACGCAGTTTAACAACTTTAATAAGATGGCTTACACCAATTATAGTTAAGGTTTTTCTTGACCGATTTTTACTCAATTAAATTAAAGACCGGGTAACAAAGTGAAATAATGTGATATCGGCGATTTCATGTTTCGTTACAATATTATCATATTCTGCATGTCAAAAATTGAGATGATTATAACACTTAAATTTGTTACTGTTGCCATTGATTGATTCCATAATATAATGCATTAGTTGATAAGATACAAATACAAAATGTTTTGAATTTTGTAATTTTGTAAAATGCCATTTTTTCATAATTAAATTATTTGTTTATTATTTTACAAGGGTTTCACTAACAAACATACTGATAACAAAATTTAATTATAATAATCATAACCAAGAAATTCGGAAAGTTCACTAAACGGAGTAGAAATTGTGCGTGTTGTATACGAGAGTATGAGTGAGCCTTTATGACCAACAAGAATTACTAAGAAACAGTTTAATATGTAAGCATTGCTTATTTTAATTTAATTTAGTCTTTAGAGAATTTTCATTAAGCACACTTTCCAGGGATAATATAAAAATATGTAACGTAAATATTCCATTCCTATTAGCGTTTGAAGCCAAACGCTGTTGCGTTCTTGGAAGACGCGGCACAGTTATAAATACTACGCATGTCATAACACAAGCATTGGTACTGGGAACACAAAAACGGCAGCGAAGTTAATTAATAAACAAATTTTCATAGAACACAACATATTATCGTTCAAGGGGCCAAAAAATATTTTTTACCACATAACCTATAGCATCATACTACACTAAATTGACCGTTAAAAAAATTTATATCTTGTAACTGTGACTTTATACAAATTTTTCATTTTTTTATCCAGAAATTTGCGAAAATAGGCGTTTTGGGAAATTTCTTGAATGGGCTTTTACCGGCTTCTTTTTTGTTCCACACAGATACTAGAGCATCAGACCAATCTAAAATGGCCCTTTATAACATCGTGTCTTGAAACTGTGCCCAAATATACCCTCAAACACGCAAAAATATGCATTCCAAAATCACACCTATTCTTGGTAATAAGCATATTTTGACCAAACCACTTGCCCAAATTACAAAAAAAAAATAGAGAGAATTTACAGAAAAGACCGTAGAGTACGTCAATTACGACCAATATTTTATGGGATAAAAATCCTCCAAGGTCACGGGGCATAAAGATCGTCCACATGTTATTTCTAATAGGAGATTTTTGCAGATGGGACTTAACTCGAAAAATACTAAGTTTGACAAATTGTTTTCGGATCATGGTGGAACCAATAATGTTTATTTATTTTATGTTTTATTTATTTATTTAACGTCTATCCTATTCAGTTTAAAAAAACTGATTTACAACTAAATAAATCTCATTACATAGATGCAGAAACAACAATGAACTACAGTTAAGTAAATATTTAAAAAAAAGTAATATTACAACAACAATGCATTAAAACACAACAAATTTTTCTCTTGATTTCTAAATTCATAACTAGTTAGCCCGAATGAAATATATTTCTTGAATTTAGCGGTTGAATACCCCTTTAAAAGAAGTGTTTGGTGGAGGTGCCGGGTTTGGAAAAAACATTTTGAAAAACGTGCTAGTTTTGTCTCCTGACCCCAGACTCACAAAAAACATTCTTATCACCCTTGGTGAAGGGAAGTGTAAACAAAACACACGTCAATCCAAGGCCGTGTTCGCTTTTATCTTATGACGTGACACAAGGTTATACGTACGGACACACAGGCGGACAGAGAGTGATGCTTATAGTCAAGCTTCGCTCCCTAGTAGAAGAAGAAGTATCTTCCTGCTGTAGTTTAAATAACACTGTTTATAGGTTCTGTACATAAGTTATGTAAATGGAACAAGTCGATTAGCTTTAAAATGGCATGATATGTAGGTATAATCGCCAATGCTTCCAACATCTTTGAGTATAACAGTGAATAATGATGGAACTACATGAAACACAATTATGAATAAATTAGTACAAGGGGTTAAGATTTAAGACACGGGGTAGGAGAAAGATCAAGAGAGAAAACTAAGTATCTGGATTGCGCCAACAGAGAAAGTAACACACGAAGAACGTTATGGTAATTCTACATAGCGATAATAATCTTACATGCAGCTACTTTCGTTCAATTACAGTTCAGACCCGCGTTGATTATGACAAAGGAAACGAAAGGGTGTATGAAAACAAAACAAGTGAAAGGTGAAGTAGAAGAACATGATAGAAAGAGGGTAATCAAGAGAAAGGAGAGCGATGAATTTTGGAACGAAGAATTAAGTGAAGTTTTGAAACTTGTCAAATTTAAGGGGAGTCGCTGAGGCTGGCGCAAAGACGAGTTTAAGGCTCAGTTTTCAGGTTTTTCCGGGTAAACGGTTTATAACACTGTTATCATACTCCACACGATTGTTAATAAAGAATCAATCTATGACAACCAGTACGCGTTTTCCTTAATTAATTGATTGATTTTTAATTTAAGAAATCGTAAAATCTCCGTTACTCATTCAATTTTGGTGAACATCGAAAATTTATTCCAAGAGTACAAATTTATTTAAACGCAAATTCGCATACTGAATATCAACGATAACGTTATAATAAATATTAACGCCCAGGTCAAATTGGTTATTCGTAAGATAAACGGTTTGATGGGAATTTTCTGAATTGAAATCCATGTTTTGAATTTCCAATTTTTTCACGCTTTGGACTTATGTCTCGCAATGTATCATTATATCTAAATTTTTTTAAACAAAGTGTTGATATCAATAGAGAAGTACTTTATTAACACAAAAGTAAAATTTGGTAACGATATTACCAACCGTTCAGCAGGAATCATCAACACCTGAATGCGTGTATTTGAGTTGGGCCAAGCTCAGCTTCGTTTAAACATAAGTTTTGTTTGGTTCTATTCAATACTGATTCCGTCACGTGTTAAAACAAGAAAGTAGGAATTGTGTACTGTTTTTTTGTGCTTATAATTTTATTTTAATGTAAAATGATTTGATTTAATCATATGGATGAAATCGTTGTAAACTGCACATAATGCATTTGATTTGAGGCGATTGCTGATGATTTTTGCTTTATTGTTTATGAGGTGAGGCATATCCTCCTCAGACCCAGCGTTTACTACTTACTATTCTACACCAGGTGTGTCTCTCCTAGGAGACGCTGTGTCTGAGGACAATATTAAACTTACAAATTTGGTATATATTTTTGTATAATTATGTAAGAGTGGGTGTGTATGGACGCTAAATTAAATGCCAACAGATGAATTTTCTTCGTACATTATTCAATAAGCGTAATTCTTTTAAACCCGTACCTCTAACCTACAAAACTCATTCTTCAATTATAACGAAACTTCTTTGTATAAGTATTATGAAAATTAAACTGATTTTGTTAGAACTTCTACTGCCGTCTTTGTTTTGTTGTTGCCTGAAGGAACGAGTAAAGATGAACTTGAGACGCTGTTAGTTACGTGAACAAAACGAGAACAAATCCAAACTTTTACGAGTTCTATACAATGTTATTCTTTGCCTCCAACTGAAATTCATTCATTAGAACTTTGTATTGGAGTTAATACTTGAAGTTTAACTTTTTCCAGGCCGTTAAATTGTTACAAAATCCTCGTGAAATGCGAATGTAATAATCGTCACTCCAGCTAATTTGTGCTAGGTCGTTATACGCTAATGACTAAAGCTCATGTTCATTCAAGTGTTATAGCTATAATTACAGTTGAATGTAGTGAAATTTGGCTCTAACTTGGTGATAAAGTTTCAATGTCAACTTCAGTTACTGACAAATTAAATCCGTAGGCTTATATTATGTCGTCTAGCGGCTCTAGCCGACCAAATGATGCACAGGCATCATGTATAAATCGTGGAAACTACAGGTTTAGGTGATTGTAGAAACGAAACATTGAAAATACATAATTATATAACCGAGTATATGGCTATGGATTGGATTAGATATTGCTTAACGTCTCATTTTAATGCACTTTGGCTATTCGAGACGATGAGTGGTGATAGATGAGGATGAAGGTATGAACAGAAGGGAGGAGGGGAAACCCGGTACCGGCACGTAGCCTACTCCTTTCGAAAAGTACCAAGGGGACCAACGGCTTAACATCCCATCCGATAAGACGGTGTAACCTTGACAGTCATATAGGTTCCTCCACTAACCCGGACTGCCAAGCAGACGTCGAGGAGAACGAAGCCGTTACACTAGCTCTCGAACCCTCCATGCTGCTCTAACCAGCGGTATACGTGAGTTTCAGGGCAGAGCGGTCACCCACTCTAACCCTGACCACGCCCGAGTTTGCTTAACTTCGGTGTTCTAGTGGGAAGCGGTTAAACTACCTCGGCTAAACCGCTGGCTATATATGGCTATGAAAAACCTGATTTAATATTTAACCGCGAAATTAAATAGTTTTGAATTTTGAATTTAGTGAATCATTCATAAACATAACCATGGTTTACAAAAAATGGTTTAACTAAATAGATTTTTAATATTTTACAACCAACATTTACTCATAATATTATACATCGAGTTAACGGGGAAACGGACTGACAGTTGGCAAATAGCTATTCGCTCTACCAGGAAGCATCCGACGATAATGAAAATGTCTACAGTACAAAAAACAGCGTACGTGGACATTGAACATCCCTACATTCACAATTATCAAATTTTTTTATCAGCAAGCAACAATTCGTCAAAATGGTCCATTTTGAACTCATTAACAAAATCCAAAATCGTGAAAATGGATTTATTTTATGATATAATTTTAAAATAATGTTCACAAAAGTGCCATCATAGAGCACAATATTTCCACTATTGAGGCAACTGTAAAAAATTTTAAATAGCTTTGGTGTCAGTCAGCCGAACGAACTGAAATTTGCCTAAAACGCATGTCTTGAATCCTCTTAAAATTTAAACACTGAATTCACATGGTGCATTTTTCATCTTGTTTCTCAATAATATACGCTATTTTTGCTTTCTAGAAATCTAAAGCAATGTATAATAAAAGTACCGTGCAATCGATTAGTAACATAATCGATGCTCTTAGTGATATTATTTAGAGAGTGGCCTTGTGCGAGGTCGCGATGATAGTTAAACTCAATGAACCAGACATGATTGGTAAATTATTGATTTGTTTTCCCTGTAAAAGTTGGTAGTAATGAGCTGCACACATGAACACGAGGTTTTAATGTTTCATTCAAGGTTGGGGGTGGAGTTTTTGTAACTTTTGTTTTTCAAGATAACCTACACGAAAAAAAGTTCATGTTTTATCGCTTATTCGTATGAAAAGAAATTATAGATGGTACCAAAGATAATCTACTTTCAGAAATTCGTAGCCTAATCTCATCACTTCTTGAAATGAAAGAGCATATTTAATCACATCATATACCATAGAATGACACATGGTTGATAAATAGTAAAAAAATCATACAATTCTTGTACCAGGGCATCGAGGGACTTTTGGTAGTTAAATATTTGGCATAGCGAATCATTTCATGTTTTATTTTAGTATTAAGTGCTTTATAAATAAATAAATAATTTATTTCATTAGTTAGTTCTACACATAATTTTATTTAAATCATGTAAATTTGAATCAAGTTGTCATACAATAAAGCTTTGAACCCTGAAATAAAACTGTCAGCCCTCTGCTGACCAACCGATGTTTGTATCAAGTAAGTTGTGTATGTCAATCTACTCAACGGATTAATTTAAGTTATGTTGATGATCAAAAAGAAGACAAGAGATATGGTAATTTATCCATCACATTTTCTGGGTGCAACAATTTGCGAGAGTCATGTTTAAGACAAGCTTTAGAAAAGCAAGGCATTAAGATTAGATCACGTTTGCAGGCACAGCATTTATCAGAGTAAACAACACCTTGTGAATAGCTTCGCAGCAAAGCTATTATTATCACTACAGTATTTGCTATCATCATGCACCTGTGAGTAGATATAAAATCGGTGGGTTTTTCGGTCGATTACTACTTTTTACCATTAATTAATTCATAACAAAAAGACAACATTTCTGTGGATTTGTTTTCATTTTCAGACAAAATGGACATGTAATGGATTTTTCAAAATGACACGCAACATTATTTTCAACCTCTTTGAGGGTATAAAACAGAAAAATTAAGTAATTTCTAACAGAGTTGTGTTCATCAGTTCATCATCATGAGTTGCTTAAGAAAATTCTAGGTAAAAATTAATCCATTACCTTTTCATGGAGCTAAGCTTCCCTAAATGCATTTTTCTGTCCGTTTTCCCCTACGTGTAACGTCTCACGATAAAAACCGAACATGACCGCCGATTGTCATGTTTCTTGGCTGACATTGCCCTTCAACAAGGATGAGGCTCGATGTTTTTGGTGACCCTGGGAGTCAAGGGGTCGGGGTAAGCGTCACCAAAACTTGACAATTCATACCCGGCACCTCCACCAACACAGATTAGAGCACTGAAAAAATATTGTATTATTATTGAATTCTTCTTCGACAATCTGTTGATTTTTTCCCCTCTTCGCTCCCTCTTTCGGTACTCGCGTACCCGTGCTGATTTAAATTGATAGATCACGTGTCTGTTTGCGAATAAAAATCCGTGTTTACGATCGCACGAACAGAAAACTAGGATATTTGACCTACTATTGTATAAGTATCACTAATCAAATTCAATCTCACGTGTTACAAATCTCTTATTATTTCTCTCGCAAGATTGAATTCTGCTTTCCCATCTAGTTTCGCATCGACGCTAGTCCACGTCTACGACTACCACCATGGCGACGTCTCGATCCTATCGAATTAAAATTCAGAGAAAGGGACGAGAATTCCAGATGAAAAGCCGAGACGTGCGTGACTATAAAATCGAGGCCATCTTAATTGCAGTTCAGACGTCGTCCGTGTTGACCGCATTCCACGAGCCGCCGGATAAACTGCTAATATATTCACCCTTAAATAGGTTATAGCAAATAGAACGAGAGATAGGGGGCGGTTCACGCGCTGCGAAAATGTCTGGAATTATAGATTACTCGATGGTTCCTTGAGGTATAAAACGCACAAGGGTAGGTTCATGACCTTGGAAGATCAAACTCGAAGATTGAAAGAACCACGGGATAGTAGACCTGTGTCTGTAATAAATAATGTCTAGAATGAGTTTCTAGTAGATATTTTAGACAGGAAATGCAAAGCGTGCGCAAAAACACATGACCTTGGAAAATAATGGATACCCAAAGTCAAACAATGGATAGAAGATTTGTAATTTAAGTTTTGAATAAACCCCCGCGGAGGGGCTAATATTTATTAGTTTGAGTATTCATAAAATAACTATGAACAATTGAGATACATTTTTTTCAGTGAGTAAGTACATCGCAATATTTATAAATTAAGAGATTATATTGCATAGGGTGTATAAAATTTGCAGTCATAAAAACGATTGTATTTATTATATTTTAAAGCTCGGTGCCTAATTATTTCGTGGTTTGTAGAGATATGTTAAGTCAAAATGGATCGACACTTTGTATATATATATTTTTTAACGACCATAAATGCTAACAAGAATTGTTAGTTAGATAATATTGTTGTAGTTAATTGTTGTTGATATTTCAATCAAAATAAACATTAAACAAGGTTATAAAAAAATTGTGTACACATATCATATGGGTATAACTCCTCGCAAATTTAAATTTGTCGATTAAAATTTGGATAGATTTTTACCGAAAACTGACTTAATTGCGTCAACATTTGAAATGGAATTGAAAAGAAAATGTTCTTTAGTAAATTTTTCTGTCTTGAAGCTTTGTGTGATAGTAATTAGCGATCCCGTGTCTGCTAATGTCATCAGAGAGTACGTGTCTCAAGAAATATTAGCGCGATGTTTTAAAATTGTCAGTGTTTAGGTCACAAAGTATTATTGGAATAAACAGTAAACACAAAGCATTATTGGAAAAAACAGGTTGAGAATGCTGTACAAAAAAGGAAAGTATTTTCTAAAAAGTAAAATTTAAAAATCAATTTCGGTTCTTATATTATTATTAATGGGTTTGGTGGAGGTGCCGGGTAAGAGGAAATTATTAAAAAAGCCACGATATTTTTCAGCCCCGTTAACCCACAACGGGAATGTCGATTCCTTTATTAAATTCCTCCCCTCGTCTGGGAATTATACGGAGCAATCCGCTTCGGATACCGCTGCCAGGAGCAAATCTTACACGAAAGAAGTAGATCTCAGTTGAAACGATCCAGCCACGTAATACTAATTGCGAAAATGCTTGTAGAGTATGTGATAATAAGTATTCAAAAATGCTTTCCGCTTTTTGAAGCAAAGAAGAGATGAATTTTTAAAAGTAGTTGCATTTCATTACTGTAATATTATTATTACTGTACTGTTATTGACTTTATCAATTAATCTCTGCTTAAAATATAGCTCGCATAGATACAAGTTATTTAATTCGTATTTGTGTACTTCTAGAGGCAACATTTTTTTAAATTTATAAATAAAACTGAACATTTTCAATATAACTACACAGCCCGACTAACTCATGTAAAGTAAAATATATAATAAATTACCAGAATTTATTATCAAGTACTCTAATCAAAACCCTTTTTTAATTAATTACTCTTAAAAATATATTTATTTAAATCAATGCTTCTTTAAAAGCTTACTTCTCATTAAAAAAAATTGTCGATAATTAATTATTACAATTTAAATGCCTGTCCTAACACTTCTTTCCATGTTCTCCATTCCCCTCATTTCGTCCTATATTTCCAATTTACAATGTTGTTAAAAATATTGTTACTTGTTTGTTATTATTGTTTCAATTTTTTTACTTTTTTCCACTTGCATACACAAATTTTTGGGTGAACATTCCTCACCCTAAAATTCGTGTATGTACGTAAAGAGGCTTTGGTAAAAAGTTTTTTAATTACGTTTTAATATTTAGTTAGATAATAATAATTGTTGCTTTAATTGTAGTTGAAATGACTGGTCATAACGTCACGTAAAAGGTACCTTACCATCGTTGTATTTAAACGAAAAAAACTCTCGTTTAGATTTATGAAAAATATATCTCACCACAAATTAACTTCAATTGACATTTGTACAGATGTAATCGGAAACTGAACATTATCCCCATTAAACATGCCCAATAGTTTCAATACCATCAATTTAACGACTGGCTGGTTCTCCGATTTGAAAAAAACACACATAAATGTAGAACCGCAATCCATAAAACTAAAAGTACTCGTAAACCATGCCGAACATTTTTATCTACGCCATTAAAAACGTCATTAATACGAACGATTCGTTACACTCGAGCACGAGAGGATATCGATATGTCGATGTCACAGACAGCAATTTATCGTTCTAGCATCCAGAGGGCTGTTGGTATAATAGGGGAAAATACATGTGTTGGTTGTTGCATAAAATATGTGACACAATCTTGATAAATACGACTCTTTCTAGCGCTTCGCGTGCAGCATGCATATAACTCAACCTGGATATAAGATGTTCTAGAATTTACATAATGCAATACAAATAGTAACATTAAATGATTAATTATCATTTTTTTAAATGACATTAAAACCTATGATCTTATATTTTACTAAAGCGAAATATTTCAAGAACTATCCAATAAATATTAATTGTTTTAAATAAAATACAAGATAAAAGTTGCCAATGTTCAATTATTTATATGTCTCAATACATTTCCTATATAGTTTCACTTTACTTATTATTTATTATTGTAAATGTTTATTTGTATGAGATCAAAATGTATTTTATTATTGATAACAAAAATAAAATGTGTTTTGGGATGATTTGCTGTCGTTAAAATAATGAATAGGAAAATATTTCGAAACGATTTTGCATTATCATAAATGGATTTTTTGTCAAATAAAGATGCATATAAAGATGAGAGAATGACCTTATGACCTTATTAATAATTATTGTAAAAGGGACAATTTGTGAAGATTAATTATATAGCTTAACTCTATTTACGATTTAATCTCAAAGTTAGTTTTTTTAATTGTAATGCATTTCATATAGAATACAAGTTTGTGATGAAACGGGACGTATTTTTGTGTTTTATGAGTTTTTACGATGTAATCGGCCTGTTGTTATGTTTCCAATAGTAAGTTTAGTTTTTATTTTAATTATCATCGTGCCCTCTTTTCCATTATTCTTATCTCATATCCATTACTTTCATCGCAATACAATCTTGATTTAGCCCTACAATGTTTAACCTTCACTCCCCCTTAATTAAAATAAATCGTATCCGCTCGTGGATCAAAATATTAATTTTCTCTAATTTTACAAATTCTCCTTGATAAAGCACATTATAACATATTTTCAATTTTGCTAGCCAGCTTCCGTCACAAATGTTCGATGCTAATTATCACATTTACATTAATTTATTAAATATACACATTTTTGTGTAATTTATAACAATGTAAAATTTACGTGTCTTATGAAAAGTTGTCATAATTTAACGTAGGTCTAAATGTGCCAGAAATCAAAACACCAATTTTTTTTTCATTTTCTGGCACATTTAGACCTACGTTAAATTATGAAAACGTTTTATGAGACACGTAAATTTAACCATTATTATAAATTACACAAAGTTGTGTTCTCATGTAATGGGTTTCAGGAATATGAACACGCCGAACATGAAATTGTCCCACTTAATGTTATCATAGTTCGATCATAGTCTGACAATCACATTGTTTCTCCCTACCCCCGGCAGAACGCGCTACGTGTCCGAGTTGGACGTGACCCAGACCGATCTGTACATGGACAACCCCTACGCCGAGAGGACGGGCGCCCTACACCGCAGCCCCAGTTTACCCCCCGTGCACCAGGACGAGCAGCAAGAGCTACCGCGACGACGCGAGTACAGGCGCGCAGAGTACAGCGAGGAGCTGCACAGCAACGAGGAGGGGGAGACCTCGGGATATGCGAGCGATAGCAACGAGTGGCACCAGAGAAACGTAAGCTCGCACTCTTAAGACTGTTTGCCAAGCTCGGGACAAACTTTTTTTACTATGTTAAATGCCCATTTAAAAAACGCTTGATCGTCATATCCAGCTAATTTCACATACAAAACGTACCGCTTTTTTACCTTTAATATTCATAAAAAAATCTGCATTTTTGAGAGGCTGTTCACAAAAGGATGAGCGCGTGTCTATCAAAGCCAATTTTGAAATTTCAAATAATTGTCTCTTACACAAAATTGTGAATTACTACAAATTAACTGTTTGGTGTCATATTTACGGCCAGGTAACAAGAAAAGTGAGCAGTATATGGAAAATGTGCCTTGATACCAACTATAACACCTTCTTACTTAACATTTTGGTGCAAACCACAACCCGATAGGACAAATGATAGAGCTTCCAAGTGATCTTGACTTTACTTCTGCGTTCTGCGTCAAAGCCTGGTTTTCTCGAGCTTAGCCAACAGTCTTAACTATGTATTATAAACTATGATATTATATAATATAATAATTTAAGTCTACCCAAGGTGCAATTCATGCCCCTCTTCAGGTAACTAGGTATGTTAAGCGAATAGGACAATTGTGAAGGGATGTCCGAGGGCTGTTTAAGAGGATTCAATCCTTTGCATTCGCATTAACGATTGAGGAAAACCTCGGGGAAAACCTTCAGTCAGGATTGCCGGTCTCTACGGAATTTGAACCCGAGACATTCCGAATCAGAGTCACGCGATTAACGCTCAAGCCAACACTATCGGTTAATTATATTATATGTTTTTTTTTATTCCAGACAATCAATCCATATACATTAAAGAGACATTACACTGTAATTTAAGAAAATAGAAAACGGAAGGATTTACTTTCAAATATAATAAAACAATTTCATGAATTATTTTAACTTCATTTTAATCAATTTGATGTTATAAAGTGTATTTTCTATAAATTTTATTTACACTGAATTTGACTTTCAATTAATTCTTCAAATCTCTTCGAATGATGTTGTACTAATGCTCTTGTTTCCTTGTTTTATTTAATTAAGTATGAATAAAAAGCTTTTTGTTGGATCGAATTAAAAATCAGTGCCTAAAACGTTTTTAATTTTCAACCAAATCGATCGATATTACCGTTCCCCCTATCACAATCAACATTTAATTAAAATTAGCAAAAAAACTTTTCCCATGTAAAATTTTTTTGGAATGACAATAAAATTACAGAAAGGGTTCCAGAATGAACCCTTACAATCAGAATCAAAGCTTGGTGCGCCCGAACGTGTCCAACAGTTCTAAGTGCACACCCTCAATGACGTAGTTCCCAACTTGAAACGTCCCATAATGATCAGAACAGAAGTGAAGATATCGAAGAAGTTTCTTCAACGCGTTTTCTCCTCGACTGGGACTTTCTATGGTGTTTAACTTTTGTTTGAAAGTTTCTACGTAGGAGGAAATCAGATAAGTTCATTATTGAAAGGTTGGCCGTGGGGCATTGTGACGTCATGGCACGCATCTTATTCGTCCTTTGTAAACAGCCCTCGTACTCGCTACTTATATTATATCGCTACTCGAGGCGCTACTCGAGGCGCTCGTTTAGACAAAATCAAATAGCTTTAGAAACTTAAGAGGAAGGACTACCGCCAATATTAAAACCATGCGAAATAACCATATTTTAGTAATAACTCACATAACGCTACACAAAAACAAAAATTGAACTATATCTGGCATAAAAACGTTTTTCAAATATTGTAACCAATAATGATTTTAATCAAGGTTTAAATTAAATTATTGTATTCCGTAATTAAAAAGGCCACTGATAACAATATTTGAATATTTTTTTCGTGCAATGTGTAGTTCGAACTAAACTACATAAGACCTAGTAGCCCTTTTTCGATTTAACGTTACAGATTGAGAGATATTACTAAAATAAGGTTATTTTGCGTTGTTTTTATATTGGTGGTGATCCTTCCCCTTAATGCGAGGCGCAAATAATTGTTCTTGTGAAAACAAGTGAAACGGCTTCAACCACGGGTTTCCACTGTGCATCACAAATTGTGGTGATTTTTTGTTTTCACGGACAAATATGTATGGTTCACTCTCCTTTACGGGTCATTTGTCGGGTATCATCCAATCTTGACACTTTGCACCCTGTACCACCCCAGAAATGTAAACATTAAAATTTGACACTTTGTTGGTGGTTGAAAAAGTTTTCTGGTAAAAATAAATATAAAATAAAATGAACTTAAGGGAAGAAAGCGAGTATTTTTCTAATAATTAATACAAGCTTTCATATTTTTAAATCATAAATTATAATTTTCATGAACCATTGTTAAAAAGTTTTTCACAAGGATACACAATGTAGGGTACACATTCGTATTACCAAGTGTGAGATTCTTCATGTGGTTAACTAGGTTATTATGGATTTCGGGTAATTGTGAAGTAAATGTCCGAGGGGGTTATTGAGAGGACTATATCACAGCATTCACGATTGAAGAGATGCTTGGAAAAACTTTCTGTCGAGATTGTCAGTGAAGGGAAATCAAACCGCGACTTGCCTAATCAAAATCACACATTAAATACTTCTGCCCTAAAATAATAAAACAAAAGAATGTGGCATGAAAAGCAAGGTTCATCAGCATCTCCTTAAGCCCTCCTTTCTACTCGCTCGCCGGAGGTTTCCCGAATGTCTTCTTAGAGATTCAGTGGACCTTTCTGATTACGTTAAACGACATAAACTGTTTATGTTGCAGGCGAAGTGGGGTAAGAGTCAGCGATCTGACAAGACCTTGAAGCGAGGGTTGAAACAGCACGACTGGCCGTCACCAGACCAAGGCTTCACCCCGACTCTCTCGTGTCCTCACCCCCTAGAATCATCCCCGTAGTCGACATGGTTTTGGGGAGGGAAAGACGCGGGCTTGAGCCGGGGGGAAAAAACCGAGCCGTCAACCAACGTAACACCCGTCCGTACGACCGCTTACTCCCCGTATAGTGGTTGCCAGGCATGGGCTAGTAGCACGATTGACACTGCAAGGGGTCAGAACACCGACTGGCCTCCCGACCAAGGCTTACCCCCCGACTCCTCGTACCACCACGTGTCACCCATCGCTTTGGGTTTAGGAGGAAAGGGGCCACGCCTGAAACAAGACCTAAGCAGGGTTACAACCGAACTGGTCGTCCAGCCCAAGCACCTCCAGCATTGTACGCTACCCCCTGAACACCCGAATGTACCGATGTCGTGCCGCAAGCTGGAAGTCCCTCAGACGACACTGGGTGGTTGAAAACAGGACGAGCGTCACGACCAAGCGTCGCACCCGCACTCTCGTGTCCTCACCCCCAGAATTCATCCCCCATACCTTTTGAGCATGGGTCAGATCAGCCAGACAAAGACCTTGAGCGAGGGTTGAACTGGAAGGCGCTACAACCAAGACACCTGCCCGCTCCTCGGTCCTAGCCGACCTCCCCCACTGCGTAAGTGGGCAACTGGACCGTAAGAGTCACACCAGAAAATACCAGGTTAAAGCACGACTGGTGTCAGCCGAGAGCAGGTTACCCAGATCTCGTGCACCAGAACACCCAGACGACATGGTTGTCAGGCGATGGGTACCAGGACTCAGTCCTCACCGACTCTACAGTACGACCTGTCATGACCCAGTCCAGACTATTGTGTCCCAAGCTGACAGCTTGAACCATGTGTTGCAGACAAGCCGTAAGCGCGTACAGACACCTTGGCAGCTGAACCAGCCCTCAGCCGACTAGTTTGCTCACCTCAGATGTCCTGTCGCAGACTAAGTGAGCGCAAGTGGTAGGTCGATGCAAGGTACTCGAGGTACCGGCCAACCCAGCAAGTGTAACCCACGACTGCCGTCCCGCCCGAAGCCCTCAGACTATTCGTTGCCTAAGCCCGTAGAATCAGCCCAGACACACTAAGGTGTACAGCAGTCGGGCATTCCGGCAGCACCCCTGAATATCGGTTAACAGCCATGGCTCCCAGCGGACTTCACCTCCCCGACAGCTGGTGCTAAACACGCGATCAATACCAATGTTGATGAGCCAACTGTGCCGTCACCCCAGACAACCTACGACGTTGAACGCACCTGGGTCACCAGCCAAGACTCGAGCTGGGTTGGTCGCACGACGCCTAAACAGCCTCATCGCAGTTTTGCCGTCAAGGGCAAGAGGAAAACAGCAAGACCTTCGAAGCGAGGTTGACACGACGACTGGCCGTCACAGACCAGGCTACCTCCCGACCTGTGCCCTCACCCCCTAGAATCATCCCCTCTTGTACGACTATGTTGTGTTGCAGGCGAAGTGGGGTAAGAGTCAGCGATCAGACAAGACCTTGAAGCGAGGGTTGAAACAGCACGACTGGCCGTCACCAGACCAAGGCTTCACCTCCCCCGACTCTCTCGTGTCCTCACCCCCAAGACGCCGGAACGACAGGGGCGGGGATGTCGACGAGGGTGTGGACTCGCCCCCCTACCACCGCGTCATCAGGGGGACGTCCCCCCCGTACAGACAGTGGTCCAGTGGGGACGAGGCGAGTAGGATGAAGTGGGGGGACAGGGGCGTGGGTGTGGGCCACCTCTGGGAACCTGCCTACCTCGAGCCGGAGTGCAGACTGCCACAGGTAATGCACCATTTACATTAATATTTTCATATTAATTCGTTAGTTTTAACTCGGAAATATCATTTTATTGAGTGTTTCTTTGAACTCATACAATAATTAACATTTTTCCTCCGTACTCGACAAATTTTCGATGAGGGTCACCTCATCTTCGTCCGGCCACGCCAGACTCAGAGGACCAAAGTGTTTTAGGTCTGGATTGGGGGTGGGTTGGTGGGCTAGCTGGTGGGCTGGATGCAAGCTCTGGATACAGATTATGTATGTGTATATGTGCAGATGTGTATTCAGAGATTGCATACCAGCCCACAAACCTCCAAACCAGACCCAAAACACTTGATCCTCAGTGTGTCTAGCGTGGCCGGAAGAAGATGAGGGGACTCTCGTCGAAAACGCCGAATACGGTGAAAAACGGTGACTTTGTTAAATAAGTTTAAAGAAACACCCAATAAACATTCATATAATTATTATTTAACAATTATTATTCGTCATATATCTTATACAGATTTTTCATTCCATTATTATATACCTATAAAGTATAGCAAAGCTCCCCTATGTATCACATTTATGTCCGACGTCTGTCTGTACATGTCACGTCTCTCGATTATAAAGAACATAACATTCTATTGGCATGCGATATTTTGTTGACTTTGCACTTTAAAAACACTGATACAGAACGTTTTAGGTGACCCTGGTGCTCAAGGGCGGAGCTAACCTCACCTAAATGATGGGAATCACATTAACCCGGCACCTCCACCAAAAATATTCTTAATTTTATAATTTTGACTATTGTACAATATTGTCTAACGAATAGGTATAATAGGATTGCGTGAAAAAAGGGTATGATATATTGTATGCTTAATTTCTCAAGCATATATTATGTATTTACTAGGAAAACGCTTAAGTCCCGCCGCGTTGTTAGATGAGCGTAATTGGTGCATTGAGCTGCCAATTGTTATGCGGATTTTCTGTTGTTCTGTGAAAAAACCATTACTAAGTTGAAGATTTAAAAAAAAATTAAATTAAATAAAATAAAAAAATAACTTTAATTTTTAATTTTTTTAATTAATCGTAATAATTTTAAAATTCGATTGCGCACAAATTTTACACGAATATATTAATTTATAAAATTAAGGTTCTGTGAAAAAATCATTACAATAGGATAAAGCATGTAGGTGTTATAAGTCAAAGAATTGTTTTAAAAAAGAAAAAAAAACTAAAATTTCGATTTTCATGAGAAATAGTTTTTCGATTGCGCTCAAATTTCACACGAATATATTAATTCATAAAATTAAGGTTCTGTGAAAAAAATCATTAAAATCGGATAAAGCATGTAGGTGTTATAAGCTGAAGAAATTTTTTAAAAATCGAAAAAAATCGTAAAATTGCGATTTTAATAAGAAATAATTTTCCGATTGCGCTCAAAAACGTGGCAATTCTAAGTTCAGAGATTTCGAAGGCCTCCATAAAATTTCATCGCAATCCGAGTATTGGTTTAGCCGGAATCGTGCTAACAAACAGACAAAAATACAAAAAGAAAAAAAAAGAAAAAAAAAAAATCCGGATTTTTTTCTCCAGTGTAGTGAAATGAAATCTTCGCTTCGCTCGCTACGCTCGCTACGCTCATCCAATTATTTTAAAAGCGGAATGTCAGAATCGTTACGAACCCTACAAACCCTACGCCTGGCTTGACATCTTAGAGGCTCTCAATATCACGAATGCTACCTTCAAAACTGTTTAAACTTTAGAGGTAAATTAATTTCTTACAAACTAATTTTGGTCTGGCGTTATAAAAATAATACAGTGATTACTACAAAAAAACGCGTTTCAATTTCGGGGCGCCGAGCATGACAAGAAGTTTGTGTGCAGACAGACCAAGGTCTTCCCTTCATGCTAAGCGAACAAACATTTGAGTGACTTACATCTTGATGGCTGGTGAACACACGTTACGTAAAAACCTTCGCCAGCAGCTAGACGAAAAACTAGACATAGACGAAAACCTTATCATAGATGAAAATCAATTTAAATGTAGGTTTCTTACGAAGTGCACGATCGGCTAGTGTTGATGTACAATTCAGGGTAAATAAATAGAGATACGGAATTTGTATCTATATGTAATAAACTGGCAATTAAATGTATTTTTGTTGTTTTGGTGCTCTATGATTTTGAGTAATTAGCTTTCATTTCAGGATAATTTTAATTTATAGTTAAATATTTTTTAAGGTGTTCAGTATTTAAATGTATACACAAGTTAAACATGCATTGAAAAACAGGACTATAAACATTTTTATATACACAAAATTCGACCGAATAAAAATGTTATATTGAAAAAAATGCTATATAAAACAAATCTTTAGAGAATTATTTCGCGGTACAAAATATAAGTATGCAAAGGAGCGAAGCGACTGGCTCTTAACACTCAATTCAAATGATACTTTCTCTGTTCCTATTTCTGTGCGACTGTGAGTGAATTTGTTAAAAAACGGGCGACAGCTAAACAGATTGAGCTGAAATTTTAAACAGACATCCGGGACCAGTTTTGTGGGGTCTGTTGACATTTTCAACAAAATCTGTTAACGATTGAAACTCACTAGAAATAAAAATGTGAAAAATGTTTACCAACAATGGTAGTTGTTTTAAATTAAATTAAATTAAAGAAACGGAGATAATTATGCTGAGTTAAAACAAATGTTTGCATGTACAGTGCGATGTAATTGCAATTAGAATACTTTTTAGGCCGATTGGATTCTTTATCTATAATATATGTGCAATTGCAATTTGAGTTTACATAGCGATTAATAAAAACCAATGCACTGAATGTGATCATGCCAAGAACAAATAATTGTCAAAGAAAAAGACCTTTTTTAAAATAATTATATAAATGCAAAAAATTGAGAGAGCAAGTACAAGTTTTGAGATGTGATTTGTTGCTTATAGTAGGCGTACACCGACCAACATACTATTATTTAAAGCACACTTAATAAATTCACTGTCTCGTGGTTTATACTTAAAACAAATACAACAACAATAATACCACCCTCCATAATTAAATTGGATGTATAATGTAGAAATAATAAAATCAAGAAGTGAGACCCGGCACCTCCACCAACAATGCTATTCTTATGGAGTTAAAGTTTTCTCACTCTACCCGGCACCTCCACCAATCTCATAAATCATTTGCTTTTTAATCATTTATTTTAAGACCATACAGTGAATTTAACTTAATTTTGATATAGATAAGAACTGTGATGTGCATTTAATTCCAAAATTAATAACTTGGAATAACTTGGAATAACCTTTTTTCAGTACAAGAAATTATTCATTGGATGAGAAATCACGCGAACCGATTGTGCTGAAATTTTAAACATACATTCGGGAAGAATTTAATTTGTGCTGTTAACATTTTCAACAAAATATGTTTTAGCGCACAAGAAAACATAAATTGAAAATATGCCGAAATGTGTAGCATTTAATTGAACGACAACGGCTTTTGTTCTTGAAGAAATATTTTTATACGCGCTAAAAGTTACTCAAAATTTCGCTGTGAGATTGAGTAAGCATTGCAATCTTAACTCGTACTTAGTACAAGCTGTGTTTTCTATAGTATTTTATACATTCAAAATTTGATCTCTAATGGTGTTTCATGAATAAACTATAAGACTATATTTTATTGACAATCATATGAAATTAACATCGTTTAAACGTTAAAAAAAAAAGTTAATGCAGAGTAAACACGGCTCTACACCTCGTCTAGCAACGACATGGACGTTTTCCTAGTTTTGAAATGTGCAATCTTGAACAATATAAAATATTTTCAGATTAGTTTTAAAACTTCTTATGTGGATTGTAGATTATACGATTAATTTCATAAACGGATTTTTTATGGTTGATGTTTTATTAATATTCAAGTAAGAAAAAATGAATAATTAGAAAATCTCAGGAATGAAAATACTTTCGCGTGTACACGTCTCCGGAGTTAACATTCACCTTTGACTTTCTATTATCCAGCCCACACAATTTCCGTTCAATTTCACATTTTCCTCCCTAGGGAATTTCATATCAGCGAGTCGGCTCGGATATGTTTAATATCTTAATGCCTTCAGCCGGGGGCGAACGGAATCACGAACAGCATATCTGACCGTGAATCGAGCGCCAGACTTCTCTGATAACAATGTCAGGTTTCAAGTTCGCAGGGGAGTCAGTTTACCTTTGAAAGTTGAGCTGGAAACACGAGGAAGAGGAGTCGAGTGTTATTCAACTGAATGCGAACCAGTTGTATAGGCAGAAAAACAAGAGGGAATGTCGCTTTACGATATAACTTATTTCATGGTGAGTTTGGCATTTCAAGTTTTGACAATGTAAAAATTAAAATTTATTTTAAAATTTTGTTATTGTTATTTTGTGTGCATTTATGTATCATGAGTTGGAATTTATGTCATTCTTTGTTAGCCAGTGTTTATAACCGAATTAAATAGTACAGGAAACACCAGTGCAACTCCCGTATCCAGCCTGCAAAGTGATTTCAAAACGGAAGCCGTAATGACGTCACTTAAAGTAATTGGAGTTTAAATAAATATATATTATAATAAATACGACACGTATCGTTTATCACCTGAGACATTAAAATTTCATTTGTTTTTAATGTTTTAAAAACTATTTGAAAGGTGTAGGAAAATAAACTTTACGATAATAGCAAAAATATAGTGACAATTAAAGAGGACAATTGTTTACTATTGGTTTAGATCAGACGATTTAAATTTTATAATAATATTAAATTGTCTTATATAGAACGATTTCGCCAAAACTGTATTGCCACTTATCATTTTGTAACTAGGCCTATGATTTTCATTTGCGCGTTTTATATTGTAGGTGGATGGAACGAAGAAAGCTGCTCCAATGAAAGTGTGTTTGTTTGTTCGTAGGTGGATGGCTCGGAGTGGGTTACTGCTATGAACGTGTTTGTTTGTTCCCAGGTGGATGGCTCGGAGCGAGTTACTGCTATGAACGTGTTTGTTTGTTCGTAGGTGGTTGGCTCGGAGTGGGTTACTGCTATGAACGTGTTTGTTTGTTCGTGGGTGGTTGGCTCGGAGCGAGCCACACCCGTGTGGCTGGAACGCAGCCTCAACAAGCTAGACAGCACGACAACCGGCTCCCAGATCCTCGTCATCAACCACCCTCCGTCCGCTGAGGGTTCCCAGGGGATGAGCAGGAGGCTGGCGGGAAGTCTGGACACCATCAGTATTCACTCGACCGAGGAGCGTTCGTTTATTCGGGGGCAGAATGCACCGGTTGACCCCGAGATTCTGCTAGAGAGAGAGACCAAGAGGCAGAAGGCGCTAGAGCTGCAGAACGCCATCAGGCAACAGGTGGGTAGTCACTCTAAGCTGGTGGGGGAGTGAAGGGAGGTTGGGGAGAACAGGGTAGAAGATTGAGGGTGGAGGGTGGGTAGTGGGTAGTGGAGAGTAAATAAAAATAATATATGGAGAGGGGAGGTGAAGATGAAAGAAGGGTAGGGTAATGAGGGTAGTTAGAGGAGGTCAGATGGAAGGGGGAGATTTATCTTACCAAAACATGTATGTTTCAATAGTTTGTAAATTTTATGGGATAAATAAAAAAACATATAAAATGAATAATTAGCATTGCATTTTGTATCAAAACAGCTTCGATATTGCTTTGTCGACATGGTCCAACAAAACTTATATAATATAAATTTAATATAAAGAAAAGGATATTTTGTTTAACATCAGTGCTTGGAGGAGCAAAGTGTGTAGAAATTCGTTATACGCAAATTATTCATACAGCGTTCAGTAATATAATCTCGAGAAGGAAGCGATATGACCTTATCATAGAATAAACGATTCGAAAATTAAATTATTGAATTGTCGAGACACAGTAGAATTATTGTGATTGTGTATGTTTTTAGTTGGAAGAAAGAGACCGCAAAAGAAAAGCCGATATCGAGAAGAGATTGAAGGAAGAGAGAGACGAAGATGACAGAATCCGAAAAGAAAGAGAGAGAGAACGGCAGCGCGTTGAAGAAGAACAGCGGAAGAAGAGGGAAAAGGAGGTATTCATCCACTTGATACTGTTATTTGTAATCTGCAATATAATTTTACATTTTAGAGTGTATCCCCCTTTTACTCATTACTTTGCATAAGTAGCGTGCGTTGCTGTTTTATCATGTTAGTAAAATATCAACATCATCATCATCAAACATAATAATATTATGTTGGAAGTAGACATTACTATAGGATCCTCACAGTTGACCAATCAAACGTAGACTCAACAAAAATATCTTCAGACTATGTGAATGGTGATTGTTTAAACAAGTATATATTGTAATAAACTTGCTCACAATTGGCACAATTGGCAATCTCCATTGGTGTTTAAAATCGGCTAGAAGAATCAGACTTCTTCCCAGAGACCGTTATGACTGAGTAATTCCCACGCGGTTTGAAGTGGTATAGCTTAATCATCGTCATTCCCAATTGTCGTCAGATAAGACTAACCAAATCGAGATCTAATCAGAATGTGTGTTTGCAGGAGAAAGAATCCCAGAAAGCCAAAGCGATGCAAGAAGCCCTCGAAAACGCCGACAAACTCGCCCGCGAGGAGCGAAGTAAAGCGAATCGCAAACACGTTCTACAAAACCTTCCAGAATTCCACAAAGAGATCCAATGCAACGCCTGCCTCACGAGTACAACCCCCGACGGTGACTGCTTCCACAAGATTTCGGCGACGTCCGAAGAAGACTTTAGCCCCGCCCACATCTCCACCTCACAAACCACGGCCAAGGAAGTAGTTAAAATCGAGGATACAGTCGAGATTGATGCAGAGATGAACCAGGGTAGGAGAGTCACAGTTAAAACGAGTGGGAACGTGGCAGCTGGGAACCGTAGCGCAGAGTTGATTGACGGAATGAAGGAGGGGCTTATTATTGAGGCGGAGCCAATCATGTCACCGGAGGGGATTCCCATTATGGTCGGCAATGACGTCATGCAAGGTCGAAAGATGTTCCAAGGTCACGAGTTATTAAAAGGTAATGGTTTATTTCTATACTCAAGGAACACTTGTAGTTGAAGTGAGTTAATGACATAACATTGATCAGCATCGATATGTTATAATTTTGCAAAAATCTAAAGAGCTAAGTTCGAAACAACATTTTTGTCTTGTGCTCTGCTAGAGCCAGCCCAGGGTTCAATCGCCGATCAGTAAGATTTTTAATCCTGCATTTGTCACCATGGAGTTCTTTAGTAAATATTGGTTCATATCAGAATGTTTTATATTAGAGGAATTTCAAATCGATACATGCAACGGGTGCAAATTGAGTTTGAAGCTTGTCAAAGATTTGGAATACTTAATTGTAAAATATGAACAATTTTTACTTATTTGTCCTATAAATTTACAAGTTAAGTTTGTTAAGTTTGTGCCTAATTCATTAACATGAATTAGCAAATATCGGCAAAAAGCAGTCAAATAAAGTTTAAATTGATTCTGATATATTTAATGTTTCTGTATAAATACTTTCTATATTGTTGTGTTTGTCTGGTACAAGGTCACACCATGCTTCGAGGCCAGGAGCTGCAAGAGGGTGTCCAGCTAGCCCTTCTCATGTCCCCGGGGCTACTCATGGAGCAAACCGGGAGACTTCTGACCCCCAGCAAGTACAGGAGAGCGGGAAGGGAGTGTTCTACACAGACCGACGTGGACATAGTGGCGGCCGCGAGGGACGCGAGGAGGAAAGCGCAGAGGAAAGTCAGGATGAAGGAGAGGGACAAGTAAGACACGAGATATTTGTAGAAATAAAGTTAATAAAGTAGGTTGAACGGTGGAAGCGCGCGACTCTTCTTCAAGAGGGCCAGGATTCAAAATTAGCAATTATGTCTTTAAACGCGAATTAGGTCACAAAATTTCAAACATTTTTTTAAGTTCTGGTGGAGGTGCCTTGGATAGGTAGTCGAAATTTAATTAATTCTGGCTGGTAGATATGGAGGAGGTGCCGAGTCATACAACCGTAATCCTGACTGAAACTTTTGTAAGAAAGTTTTCTTCGGTCGTTAATGCTAATATAAGGGATTGATACATACGAAAAAAAAATTTTTGACAAAATAACCAACATAAAATAACATAAAATTGGGTCTCGTTTAAGAAGGATACTCGTTTTGAAAGTAATTCATTCTCTGTCAAAGGGGAGAAAATATGCTCACTCTGAAATTATGTAACACCGCATTATAATCACTTTGTGCCATGTTTATAGATCTACCGTAAATGACATTGACTGATGTGTTTCTAATAGATCCACCAACGTAACAAAAGTTGACGACGTGGCGGTTCTCGCGTGCGAAAGTCCACACGCCATTTTGTTCCACCCAAAAACGCCAAGGTCACGGTAATTTGTTCATTGTGACTTGCGTTTTATTATTTCGTGTGATCAGATACTGATAGGGATTATGTTCTCGTGCGGGTGAGATCTTATCAGACGTGTTCGAGAAGGTTGTAACTTCGTCTTGTGAAACAACCCCCCACCCCCCCTCACAACCCAACCAACGCACTCGCACGCAATACACAATAAATCATGTGCTGAAATAAGTCTCCATTGATAACTCGTTAGGCAAGGTTTTGCAATCAGTGCACGTTTAACTTTTATTTCGGGGTTGTTTTCAGAATGGAAATCAACATAGCTCCCCGATATGTATATCACTTTGTGACCGGCCGACCGCCGTGTGCGTGTAAATAAAAATAAATAAATAAATTGGATTTAGAGTCTACCCACTCAGTTATATAACTGATATAACTGATCACGTCTCACGATAAAACCGAACATGCCCTGAGATTGACATGCGTTTTTTTCTTGGCATTACCCTTCAACAAGATACAGAATGAGTATTGTGACTATAGGAGCTCACTCAAAGAGAAAATCATTACTAACCCGGCACCTCCACCAAAATTTAGATTACAACGCGATTTTTGAGTATTCTTCTTCGACAATCTGTTGATTAAGTAGATTCGCCCCCTAGTTTAGATACTCTTGTTAACAACTTCATAAGAATAACTGGTACATACAATAGATTGATCTTTTATGAAGGCGAAAAGAAGAGTTAAATGTCCTGATAAAAGCTGTAATGTATTATTACAGCGGCATAGTTGCATTTACTTTGCTTCAAATATTACAGCGGCATAGTTGCATTTACTTTGCTTCAAACCATCGGCAGGTTCTCGTATTGTCTAACATCTCATCTGAACAAATTTCATTTTTTTGTCAATTAAATAAATTATTTGCGACCATTTTGTGTTGGCCATATATGTTGGATATCGGTGTCATAAAATTAAAAATAAAACAGACAATAATGAGCTTTTATTCACTAGCATTTTCCCGAACGCTTTCCCATTTTGAACACACCTAACATAAAAATATATACAGAGATAGATTATAATAAATAGGATACACCCTAACACGCAATCCTTTGGCTAAAAAAACACAACAGTTTAAGTCAATAAATAATTATTCTGTGTCACCTAAATCCTGGCACGCTAACGAATAAAGTTGGTAAATTGATGGCAAACATGCAGGGTTCGGCGACATTTTGAATTTTGTTAAAACAACAAATCAATAAATTGGAGTTTCGAAAAACAAACAGTAGGCAAACACTTTGATAATCGTTTCGTTGACAAAATGAGAAAACTTTAACGAGTTTTTATATAATCTTTTCTGCAGCTGTTTAATGTTTGATGGTCTGACCTTTTTTTGACAGCCTTCGCGTGTTGGATGGGTATTACTAACAAAACGTTATCTACGTTTGAAATAAAAATAGCGTCAAACCAGAAGTTTACAAAAGACGTGTACATTTAATAAATGCGCAAAAGACAGACGCCATATTCTTTATTCGGGTTGCGAAGTGGTGACTCAATCAATATGAGTCAGCTGGGGTCGAATTATATCTGCATGCATAGGAACACTTGCCTTGCATGCCTGTTTCAATTAGTGGTGTACGGGTACTCGAAATATCAGGTCGGGTCGGGTATTTGGAGGCCGACCCGATAATCAAACTCAAAACTCAACTTAGTACCTAATTTTCCGGGTACTAAAATATATGTTTGGGGGATGGTGGAGGTGCCGGTCCAGACAATTTTTTTAACTTAAAGCCTATACAAATGCCAATTTAAATAACTCCAGACAATAAACACGAAGAAAATCATTAAATCTTATTGGATGACAAAGCAAAGACTTCAATTTCACTCCCTCAAAAATTAGCTCCATGTTTTGTTTTCTGTCTGTTTTTCCACGCTACCGGGCAACGGCATATGCGATCATGATGAAAATTGGAGGGGACTTCGAAGTCTCTGACTAGACCTGCCACGTTTTTGGGTACAATCGAAGAATATTCTCATGAATATCTACGTTACGATTATTTTATTTAGTGAGATATTTTTGTTGACATTGGCCATTCTGACCAAACGGGGGGGCTACAACGTTCATATTTCACATGGACTCAAGTTATGTGATGTAGTACTTTTGAACGAAAAGTATGAAAAGTGAGCCAATCTATAGAAATAAAGTTTAATAAGGTTTTTTAGGTTTATACTAACAATTAACAAGTAACAATAGAAACTTGACAACAATCACCTACAATGCATTCAAAAGCACTTGCAAGGAAAAATGGTCTACGCAAACTAAAAACTTACAAAAAAGCTGATCCATCAACGCGGCGAGACTAGCGTTTCTAGTTATTTGCATGCCTGCCGTATTATAACGCTCGACTTATCCCTGCCAGACACGACCCGACTGTCAAAACCACTACCCGCACAGCCCCACTTTCAGTTGTATATTTAAGTATTTTGGAGTTAGGATCATTAAGATCATGGTCTAAACTATCAACCATATTTAAGTGTTTGGAGTTAAGGATCATTTAGTCATGGTCTAACTATACAACACTTATTTAATTGTTGTTTTGTGACTGTGCCATAAGGACTGTGACTGATGAGTGATAAATGGTTCTTAAACCTTTTAATTGAGAAGTTCTTAAACATTATTAATTTTTAAGAACTTGCAATCACTAACTGTTAGCTCTTAATAACAGTCAATTAGGGCACAGGACAAACCACAAACCAATTTAATAAGTGGTTGTCAAATTTTGACCATAATCTCATAATCGCTATGATTAGTTTATTAGGGTAGTTGTGAGGGCAATTTCCAAGGACTTCTTAAGAAAACTCAATCCTATAGTTATTTGCATTAACGACCTAAGAAAAACACGGAAAAATTTTAAGTCAGGAATTCCAGTGCCTGGTGTAAAAAACTGTAACCTTTCGAATCAAAATCACATGCGTACACATTATAGTTCCTCTATAAGTAATAGCTAAAAACCGTATATCGCTAAAGTAAACTCAATATTTTATCTATATCTCTGCACACGCTACTTTGCAACCCCTGGCAAACTATGTTATTGTTATCTATGTCCTTGAATTGATTCGGTTTCGGTGGCCCTTCATACTTCCCCTCGACTCAACTCCGCAACCAACGAAGCCAAATCAGACCTCACACTCACAGTTGAGAACAAATGCAACGTTGATTGAGAATGTTCGGGATCAGAACCCAACCAACTCCCGATATTACTTCGTGTTACCAAACTGAAAATAAAGTTAACGTCGGCAGAAAACTTTTCTATTAGATTGATATTGTTGTTATTAATTTCCCCTTTGAGCTTACTACTCTAGGTGGAAACTTCTCGCGCAAAGCTAAAGTTAATTGAACTTGTAACTGCTGACAATTGATTAAATTCCCTATACTTTGTTTGAGGGTGCACGTGAAGAGGGTGTGAGGCGAGCGTGAGGGTTGTACTGCAACAGTGTTGCCGAATGTCACGACTAAAATTACACACATTGAAAAACACTACATGAAAAATTATCATATAATTAGGAAAATTTATGTACAAGGTGAAATGATACTATACTTATTAATTTTAATTTCAAAGGGATGTTGTCACGCAATGTAGATAATTAATATAAACCAAAATAGCAGACTAGTAGATAAGGGTATGATTTTTTAAATACTTATACTTATTTTTACATTTTTGCATTTAAAGTATTGCCATAGCACATTAGATAATATAATCCTACTTTTTTCTATTCTGCAATGATGTGTTTTGATTTGTATATTTTTGTCAAGAAATCCGTCAGGAAATTTGTTTTGTATTTTTTCACAATTAGTTCTACATTCTTTAAATGCAAAAGAAGCTGCTTATGGATACAAGCATGCGTGTAAGCTTTATGCCGGAGCAACGGCGTTGGATCTTTGGGCGAGTGCGTAGAGCCGCAGTCGCGAGACGACCATTTAAACCACCAATTTAAAGACTTGACACCATTCAGATGCAGATTAAGTTTTCTAATAAAACAAAGATAGTTCTGATAATTTTTCTAGACTGAAACACCAAATTCGAAATTTTTCGATCGTCTTAACATGTTTGTATTGTTCCCGGCAGGTCTGCCAGCTTGGAGCGCCCCCACCCCGACTGCAAACTACCCCTGCGCTGTCGCTCCCAGTCCCAGCCGCGGGTTAACCTTGAGGACCGGCCCAAGTGGGGGGTGAACCGGCCGGACACGCAGTATCGCAAACAAAGCGAGAAGGACCCGTACTACCAGCGACGCATGCGCAAGAGACAGGCGGCTTTGGGGGACACGGGGACAGACACGGACACCTACCCCTCGCACAGCACGCAACAGCGCCATCATAGCGACGACTACACCCGGCAACAGCGCGGGGAGTACGTCAGGCAACAGCGCCAGTCCAATAGTGATGACTACAGCAGGTCAGTGCAAAATGTTGAATTTGTTTTAATTTTACAGAAAAGCTTCAAGCAGAAGCGGACTGAGATAAAGTTTTCATATTTGAAATCGTATAGTGTATTGCTACAAATTTGTGGATAAAATAATAAAATAAAATAAAATTGTGTTTACTGTGTTAAGCAAACATTTCAAAAGGAAAATTATAATTCTGCTTTACGCTCAATCTTTCACCCATCTATATTTCAAGGTCAGACTGGGATTGAACTATTAAAATATCTCACTTTTGTAATTATTACTTAAATCTTCATGTATATGCATACTATCCCTTGACGAGTACTACCTTACCAAAATTTAAAACTAAATGTGTAAGAAATGTGCGATTATTCAATTTAAACCTTACAACTAACAAGTGAAAAATTATCTTCATATGAGATAATTTTACAACTTCAAAATTATGTTTTCGTACAAAGTCATTGTTAATAATATTTTTTTGAGTCAGATTTGTGGATGTTTGATTTCAAACACGAGACGTTTCTTGGTTACATTTTGCATTCTAATCTATTTCAGATCACCATCTCCCCCGCAAAGATTCTACACACGCAGAAATAGGCCACAGCACAGAAGACAACAACAAAAACACCCCAACCCCTCCAATGAGGATGAAAAACACGAGAAAACCTCCGATTCTCCTCCCCTTTCGCCGATCGAGTCCTTCGACGACGAAGACTACACCCCCGCACGTAGGAATAAAAACAAACATGGCGGCCTAAGAGAGAGGGGTAAATTCGTTCCAAATCAACGACTGGAAACCGAGGCAGTCCAAAGCACTTCGAAGAACACGAAAGATAGAAAGACTAGAGAGAATGAAGCGTCAAAGTACGTAGTAAAGGGGAAGAGACTCCTAAATCGACAAGAACAGCAACCGATAACAATCGACACAACTGAGAAACCCGGGGACGAGTTCTCGGGACAAGACATCCTATCTCAACTCACGTCGTTACGAAATGTAAGAAAACTATTATACTTAGAAATAAATTAAATAAATAAATTCATATTAAGACTCTACAATCGGTCACATAACTAATTTTCAGTGAGGGCCATAAGTTTAAATCAGACCAAGCCAACCCTATAGGCGCCGACACCATCGACGAGCGAACAATGACCAAAAGAGACGAGCATATTTAAGTAGGAAACACCGATCAATCAAGCTGAATATTATTGTTGTGTAGATAATACTAGGAAAACGCTTAAGTCCCGCCGCGTTGTTGGATGAGCGTAATTGGTGCATTGAGCTGCCATGTGTTATGCGGATTTTCTGTTGTTCTGTGAAAAAATTAGTACTAAGTTGAAGATTTTTTTTAAATTAAATTAAATAATCGTATGAATTTTAAAAATTGAAAAAACGAAAAATTGCGATTTTTATAAGAAATAATTATTCGATTGCGCTCAAATTTCACACAAATATATAAATTCATAAAATTAAGGTTCTGTGAAAAAAGTATTACAATAAAATGGAGCATGTAGGAGGTGTTAAAAGTAAAAAAATTATTTTAAAAAAGAAAAAAAACCCACAAAATTTATATTTTCATGAAAAATAATTTTTCGATTGCGCTCAAATTTCACACGGATATCTAAATTCATAAAATTAAGGTTCTGTGAAAAAATCATGAAAATCGGATTAAGCATGTAGGTGTTATAAGTAAAATAAATTTTCAAAAAATCGAAAAAAATCGTAAAATTGCGATTTTCATAAGAAATAATTTTTTGATTGCGCTCAAAAACGTGGCAGTTCTAAGTTCAGAGATTTCGAAGGCCTTCATAAAATTTCATCGCAAACGGAGTATCGGTTTAGCCGGAATCGTGCTGACAAACACACAAAAATACAGAAAAAAAAGAAAGAAGGAAAAAAAAACATTCCGGATTTTTTTCTCCAGTGTAGTGAAATGGAATCTTCGCTTCGCTCATCCAATTATATTGTTTTTATTACCGTCCTAGCAATGAACATAGCCTTATCGAGGCGTCACGTGCGGCTCGTCAATCAGCCAACCAGCGCTCCTCGTGGAAATATTGGTCGCTGGATGGCCTTTAAGTTTATTCACTCCTTGATGAATTCGGCGTCAACAGGGCTAGTTCGAAGCTACTAACATTAACGCCCCCAACTGAAATTCAGTTGCGTAACTGAGTGTATAGTATAAAATATACAACTTGACTTAACTTATTATTTTTGTTTCATTAAATTATTTTCCTTCCGAGGATTGGTTTTTAAACTTTAAAACCATCCCATAGTTCGACAATCTTCTATTTCAATTACTTACTATTAGGTATTACTATTATGTTACTATTATTATACTTATAGGAAAACGCTAAAGTCCCGCCGCGTTGATGGATGAGCTTTTAAAAATGTTTAGTTTGCATGGGATATCTTTACTTTTGCAAGTTCTTTGTTTTGCTGCCTACGCATTGTAGCTGATTGTTGTCAAGTTTCTTTTGTTACCTGTCAATTGGTATTATTTTCCGTAAAAAAACTTATATTAAAAGCTTTATTTCTATAGATTTTGGCTAACTATTAAACTTTTTCTTTTAAAAGGTACTACATCACCATAACTTAATGTCCATGTATAATATGAACGTTGTAGACCCACCAGTTTGGTCAGAATTGACCCAAATGGCACGAAAATATCGCACAAAAAATCAAAAAACTTATATTAAAAGCTTATTTCTATAGATTCTGGCTAACTTTTTCAACTTTTTCTTTCAAAAGGCAATACATCACCATTACCTTAATGTCCATGTATAATATGAACGTTGTAGCCCCACCCGTTTGGTCAGAATTAACCCAAATATCACGAAAATATCGCACTAAAAATCGAAAAAAATCGTAAAAGTACGATATTCATGAGAAATATTTCTTCGATTGTACCCAAAAACAATACACCTCTAAGTTCAGAGATTTCGAAGGTCCTGTCAAATTTTCATCAAGATCGGATATGCCGTTTGCCTGGTAGAGAGTTAACAAACAGACAAAAAAAAAACAAAAAAAAAAACACCCGAGCTAAATTTTTTGGGGGTCAGTGAAATTGAAGTCTTCGCTTCGCTCATCAACTAATTGCTATTATATACGTAGGAGGACCTACTATTATGTATTCAATTACGTACCTTTATCTATTAAAATTTATATCCCCTCGATTATCCATTATACGCGTGAATGTTGATTATCCATAAAAGTTCTAAAACTACAGACACTATTATGCTTTCCACTTTCCCCTAGTTTAAATTATATTTTACTACCTATATTTTAGTTTCAGCGCCTGAAATAATTGAATCCAACCACAATAACAATGACATTCTCCAACTATGATCCATCTATACCACCACAGTCTTTAATTTCAATAAAGTCTTCATTAAGTTTGTATTTGTCTCAAGTTCTGTTGCAATTTAAATATCTACAATCAACCCCCAAAACATTTAGCTAAGGTTTTTTTTGTCTTTCTGTTCGCTCTCTACCGGGAAAACGGCATATGCGTTCTTGATAAAAATCGGAGGGGACCTTCGAAATCTCTGAACTTAGACCTGCCACGATTTTGGGTACAATCGAAGAAATATTTCTCATGAATATCGTACTTTTACGATTTTTTCGATCTTTTAGTGCGATATTTTTTACATTTAGGCCAATTCTGACCAAACGGGTGGGGCTACAACGTTCATATTTTACATGGACATTAGGGTTATGGTGATGTAGTACCCTTTGAAAGAAAAAGTTAGCCAGAATCCATAGAAATAAAGGTTTTAATATAAGTTTTTTGAGGAATATAATAACAATTACCAAGTAACAATAGAATCTTGACAACAATCACCTACAATGCGTTCAAAAAGCACTTGAAGAATAAAGAGATCCCACGCATACTAAAAACTAAAAAAGCTCATCCATCAACGCGACTAAAAAAAGCGTTCGCGAAACGATTTAGTGGGCCTTGCTTAATACCGAACATTACAACTTGAACGCGATTCTTCCTTAACATTTGTTCCAGCTACGAATGAACTTGAAGGAGATGCTATTAATACAACTAATGAGAAACATTTTATTTTCAGGGGTTGCTGCTAAAGCAGCAGCAATGGGACAATCCAAAGAGTCCAACTTCGTTTTCCGAATCTTCTTGGTATTCCAACTCCTAGTACCAACATCGACAGAAGAAAATATAGAAGAAAACCATTTGCTTATATCAATACGCATATGTTTGCATTACTATGAGAACGCTTGACGTGACTTTTACTAATGTAGTACAGTTTGTGAATATCCTTCTCGTACCTATTGTATTGTAGCTAGTGTTATTTCCGCTGCACTAGTAGTTTGTTTGAGGGAGAATTTGTATTTTGATTAGTAAATATTGATCTTTGTAATTGTAGATATATTGTATTTTTGTGAATGAACATCTCCGATCTAAATATAACATTATTCAGATAGTATCCACTTTTATTTCAAGTGACTTCCTTTTCTTTTGAAAGCATGGCGCATAGAGACATTTCTGTAACGGAGAGTGTGCAGATTTTTATCTTTAAACTCCAACCATCCTAAAATTTCACTTATCCTAAAAATATAAAATTATGGAACGGTGATCCCCTATGCGGGGGGGGGGCAAGGATGGGATTGCAAAAGTTTAGACCGAACCAACTTAGTCGTTAAGCTCAAGCCTGCAATATGGGATAAGTTAACATATTCCAGCGCTGGTTCGAACCTTAGTGAATGCATAATTTCAATATTTTTATCAACCCAACTTATCCGCTTCGTAGATATCTTTATATACCTACTCTTTACATGAGCCAAAGTTCCAATTATATCATCATTATGAACTAAATTACTATTTTCCCCCAAAAATTCCCCTTTAAACGACTTGCCTTTCATTTTTAGAAAGCAAAGCTCTCCAATATGTATACTTTCCTGTACGACCGTGTGTCACGTCTAACGATAAAAATCAAACCTGGCCTCCGAATGGCATGCGGTTTTTTGTTGACATTACATTAAACAGAATTTGTTTGGACAAATTGGATATCAAGGGATGAGTCTAAAACCGTTTAATGGGGGGGTTTCATAATAGGCCTACCCGGCACCTCCACCAAACTGAGAATTGATCTCTAAACAACGGTAAGCTTCGCTCTCTATTCTGAGATCTCGCGTGACCGTGCTTGATGAATTATAATCTCTGTGCGCCATGTTTAGTGATCTCTATGAGTTGTCGACACTAATCTTATATTAAATTTATGTTTTTACAGATGACGAAATCGCCAACTATGTGTAGGCCCTATAAGGAAGCCTATTCACAATTATCAAAAGTTTGCCTGGACAGTACAATGTAATATTTGTGAATTAAAGTGATATAAATATATAATTATGGGATGAACAAACTTTTAAAGGGGTTCTTATAGACTATTTGAACATAGTGAGTGTGAGAGAGAACACATCAGAATGTTAAGTATGTTCAATCGTGACGTCAGACAATGATTTGATAAAATGGCGTGTAAGTTCGTCGCCATTTTGAATTGAATTGCAAATGGCCGCGATCAAATTCGACGACTTGTTGGGCAAGAAGAAAGATGCTCCCCAGGTATTGGACCTCTCCCGCAGCGTCGTACAGTCGAAAGAAGAATTTCGCAAACTTTTGGATCGGGTACCCGAGTACAAGATCCGCCCTGAGAAGGTGCGACCCGAGGACCTGAAAGCGCGGGAGAAGGACTTCACCTTCGCGGCGACGAAGAGGGAGGGGAGGCGGCAGGGGGACTACTCGTACGCGGACCCGATCCCGCCCGACATGAGATCGGTGAAGCTCGAGGATCTGAGCCCGGTGCCCATTGACTGGAAGATGCTGACGTCGGTGCGGCCTAAGCTCAAACTGGAAGAGGAGATGTTTTCAAGGTTGGGTTATACTAGGCCTAATTTATCATTTTTAAACTCCTGAATACCATATTACGTACCGAATTAAATATGTAGACATTGTATACATTTCTACGCCTCAATATACAATATCACATATGCCTACGCAGCACGATTTTCATTTGCTCAACTGGTGCGCAATGGGTCAAGTAATAATTAAGTTTATTTGTTCTTAGGAAATGACGCTCTAATTTGGGAGGATGACGATTCGGTCATGTAATCGGCGAATCGCCAATCTTGGCATAAGCTTAGATGAATGTTGGTATTTATAGAGTCATATGCTAACAGTACTTTGATATTTCTGCCAAATTATCCTTTAAAACAACTCAAATCGGATGCTATTGGCCCTATTGCGAATAAACTGATGTATAACTCCAGCCAGTACGAAATATATTCGCTGTACGGTATAGAATGTGTAAATTTATTACATGGGATAAAATCAGACACTTTAGAGATTTGTCAAATTGCAGAAGTTTGTAAATATTGTATCCAGGCTTGAATAATATCTTGCCAGTAAGTTTTGCCCAAATTTGATTAATGCAATACCTCGGGCTTTGCAAAGGCTTTGAAAACATAAACGAATAAGAAAAACTTTCAGAATTTTCTTCAATGTGAATGATATTATTTTTTCATGACATATTTATAGCTTTATCGATTCAAATTTGTTTCTTGCAGGATGGTAATGATGGGTAAACTTCACTTGCGCACGGCCGCGCGTGACAAGAGAACAGTCGATTCTGGCCCCGATCCGCAAAAAGAAGAACCGAGCGGGTATCGTGGAAACTCGTGCAACTTCGTGTCGCGAGTGCGGAGAGGAGTTTTGCACGGGCTACAGCTGCACCAGCTTCCTCTACGACTGTTTCTACCGGACCACTAAGATAGTAGCAAAGGTGGTTGACGAAGAAGCGCTAGCGGCGGCCGAAAAAGGAAAGAAAACGGGGAAGAAGAAGAAAAAGAAAATTAAACGTAAAGGTGGTAAGAGGAAGAAAAAGGGTAAGAAAAAGGAAGCGAAGAAGGGTGAAGAAACAGAAGAGCAAAAATAATAAAAATATGAATTTAAAATTTAGATCATGTGATGCATGTTGTGAGAACAATATTGCTCAAAACTAATACTGTTGGCTTCCATCTTGTACCTTTTTCTAAATAAATTGTGTAAAACTTTTTAATGCCGGAATGATGGCGCCAATTAGACTATCAAGCTTCCAAACTGAATGTGTCTATTACAAAAAAAATGCAAGTTTTAGAATCAATAAAAGATTTTGGGAGATTTTGAAATTCGCATTGCGAAAAGGATAGACGTTAAATAAATAAATAAATAAAAATAAATAAATAAATAATATTTCAAAGCATTTGATTTGATATTGTCATCTTGCACAATTCATAGAGAAAGAGGCATAGGCATATTATTGTAATATTTTTGGATATATGCTTCAACCAGCACAAATTAACATGTTTAATTTTTTTTTTAAATATACCCACTATGTATTCTACCGGTACGTACTTTAACGGTACCACCTATAGGGCTATAACAGTAGTGAAACATTCTTTGTCACGCAGACAATTTTCACAAACTTCAATCCTCAAGAAATTTACATAGGACACAATATTATTGAAATAGGTCTACGTTTAATAACTTTATTTCTCGATTTCTTAATCGAAGCTATCTTTATTGACTTTTAGATGAAATTACCAAATTGTCATTTAAAATCGTTGTATATACTTATTGTTATCTTTGTACGAATTGATGATGTGTAAATTTGAGATATTTCATAATATCTTAGCTCGACTTTACAATATCATAAATCATAATTACAAGCGCCTTTCTAGAATGCTGTATCCGCTTAATAATTTCAATAGGCCATAAAAATTATACTCCAAAATTGTTATTAAAAATCCCTCACTCGATGAGGTAAATAAAACTAAGTTTGCATTGTATATATCTTGCAACGCTATAGGCCCTAGTCTTTGCCTCCATCTTCCCTCTCTCCTGTTATTACTATAGTTATTATTAATATTATCGACACCATACAAAATGTAATGCAATGTTCCTCCATAAAGGTTGGATGGAAGATAAGATGGTACTCTTTCGGTTGGGAATGGCCAACTTTTCATCACCGGTTTTTTTCATTCAAAAACGACGCAAAACCACTGTAAATGATTTATATTTTATCAATTGCAGTTTGTTGTTGCCCTTTCTATTTAAAATAGTGACGTTAAAGGTTTTGTAAGTAGAGTATTTTAAGTCAAAAGGTTGGTATAAGTTCGAAAGGAGGCATCGCCTATCCAACATGGCCGTCAGCCTAATGTGCGTGTCTTTATAACCTGTGTAAATTATTAATAAAGCTACTATATTGTAACGCCGCTTTATCTTCTAGTTAATAAGATCCAGGTTTTCTACAATATTGTACATTTTCAGATCAGTAAATTATCAATGAATCGTTCATAATTACTATTTTTATATTTATTTCATATTTACAGTGGTTTTTCGTCATTTTTAATTGAAAAAAACAGTGATGAAAAGTTGGCCATCCCCAACCGAAAGAGTGCCGATAAGGTTTCACTAGCCTTAATCCTGCCTTCAAATAAAGACCCCAATACCCGAGGTCGGAAACTCAATAGGCCTCTACTTGCAATGCACTTAGTCTTTACCAAAGTTACTATTCAATCGATTATTATGTAAACAAACAAAAGTTTTCTAAAAATGCAAAAAGGTAATTTGAGTTATCCAATATAATAAAGGTTTTTGAGACTGATAAGCATTAAGGCTATTCGAACGCGTTTTTTCTACTTCCCAAAATATGCTACCAAGTCAAAATATAGTGAATGGCTTTGAAACCTGTCTATTTTAGAAAATAACTATTTTTTCTAATTTTTATGATAGGGCACACGGCAAATATCGCCTCTTCAAAATAATTTCAAACTTCTATTCGTCCGAGCACACCATTCGACGTAAGTAGTTGTGTTTTTGTGACATTAATTTTCAACTGGTTTTCTAGAGGCTGACTGAGAGAAAAAATATATTTTTAAACAATTATTGTCTTTCCTGCGAATTTTTTCGTTTGGCGGTACAAATCGGTACAAAATACCGCCAAACGAAAAAATTAGTAGGAAAGACAATTGGTTTTAAAAAAACTCTGTGTCAGCCTATAGAAAACCAGTTGAAAATTAATGTCACAAAAACACAACTACCTACGTTGAATGGTGTGCTTGGACGAATTGAAGTTTGAAATGATTTTGAAAAGACAATATTTGCCGTGTGCCCGATCATTTTTTTTTTTTAAATAGTATTGATTTTGTAATAGAGCCAGGTTTCAAAGCCATTCAATATATTTTGACTTGGTAGCTAATTTGGGAAAATAGTAAATTGCGGTCGAAAAGCCTTAAATAAACTAGCATGTGTACGAGAATGTCTAAAAGAGAGAGACAGTGGCGTTTTAAAGCCCCCATTGCAAATTTTTGGATTTGCCATTGCTAGATTTGCACCCCCCCCCCCATGTCCAAACTCTACTGACGCTTCTGAGAAGAACTAAGAAATGATATAATAATGATACGTTCCTTTCTATTGTTCAAATATCGTTGTTGGTGGAGGTGCCGGGTATTTATATGTAAAGTTGAGTTTGGGGTGATGCTTGCATCGTCCCTCTTTATCACCAGGATCAACAAAAACATTCTGTTATAATTATTGTTGAAAGACAATGACAACGGAAAATCAACATGTCAATCGGAGGTCTTGTTTGGTCCAAGGGCGAAAATTTAAGACCTTACCTAAAACAAGTAAGTTATAAGTTCGGAATAGCCGTTTGACTGAGTGTGAAGGAAGAAAGCACTGTACAAAATAAAAAAATCAGATTCTTGCGATTTTAATAAAAAATATTGCTGATTGTTTGCATTCAAAGCATTAAAGTCTAAGTTTAGAGATTTCGAAGATACCCCTAAAATGTTATGTTGGAGTAGTCGTTTGGCTGGAATCGTACTAGCGTATATACCATAAGCCATTGTCCTATCTCCACCCCCAGCCCCCACCCTCTTATACACTAAAAGAAATCTGGCTCAAGTGACTGACTGATGGCGGTCACAAATTGAACGTACGGCATTCGACGTAGGAACCTGAAAACAACGTTTTTACGAGGCATTTTTATGTCGTGTCGAGCTCATGCGAGCTAGAAGTCCCATTCAATAAACGTGTAGTGGCTAAAGTCCATATATCACTGCAACTGCAATACGCTCAAATTGATACCGGCTTGAAAGTAGATGAAATGGATAGGAGTGTGCCAGCCAGGGCTATTAAAGAGGGAGAGAACTCGACTGAAGAAAACCTTGACCAAATTTCTAAAGTCAGGATTACCGATATAGTGGTTATCGAACCGACGACCTCGCGGGTAAGAGTCTCGTGCACAGATCACGACTCAGTCATGAGCTACCTCTATTGGTAAACACACAGCGGTAGCTCATTCGTAACGTGTGAGACTGATTCAAGTGGTCAGAGGTTCGATTCCCGTCACCGGCAATCCTAACTGAAAGTATTTCCCAAGGTTTTCTCCAGACGCTACCAGGATATTCCTTGAACATTCCTTTTTAAACTACCCTAGGTAATTATGTACTATATAAGTTAACATTCCAATTAAGGAAGTGGTCACCTGCAGAGGGTCACACTGGCCAAATCTGATGTGTACCGCCACCTGTAGCCTACAAATAACAGACCGTGCTGGCTCAAGCGCAAAGCGCGAGACTCTTATACGGGAGGTCCCGGGTTCAAATCCCCTCGAGATCAGCAATCCTGACCGGATGTTTTTAGTTGGTTTAGTAGTAACACCTGCAGATGGCCACATGCCGAATCTGATGTGTAGGCCTACCAGTACGGCAGTACCGTACGAATCTGATGTGTAGGCCTACCAGTACGGCAGTACCGTACCCTACAATTAATTCGACTTCCGATCTGACTTACGAAGTTGAAAACATACCCTTACACCATTCTACACGCCTACTTTTTTCATGTTTTGTGCGGACGCAATCATATTATCTAGTAGATAAACAAGAATAAATGTCACTTTTAACCTAGAAAATTGTTTTCCAAAATGGTTACCGTGTTACAAATTCTCGAACTGTTTCCGTCGAATCGGTTCGAAATTTACCCTACAAAGTAACCTACAAAAGGATACCTCCAGTGTAGATGGTTAATCGTCTCTTTAGTCTACCTGTGGGACCTCACTCCATGATTTAAAAAAACCGCTTACTTTGAAAAGTTGATGGAAAGTTCCGACATGAATCCACGACCAGACACTACCACCCCAAGTCCCAAGAGCAAAGACCATCAATCCTTTTTCAAGGTAAAACCTCCTTTGCTAGTTTATGAACCATAAAACCACCCGACCAAAGTCATGGCTAAATATTCACCACTATGCTACCGCTAGATAACATCGAGGTTCAACTAAAAATCCAGCTAAAAAGTAACCTCCACTGTACGATGAGAGTTCGACTGCCACCACCAGTTGCCTAGTTTAGTATGGAAGGGGGTTAATTTCTGTGTTCATATATTGACAAGAGCCTTATTTGTATTTAAATGTTATAATTTATACCACTGAAAGCACACTATGTGCTACACGAGATTTTATTGTGTCCAATTACACTTGGGAAAAAGTTACTTATTTGCGCGGCCAACAACCTGTGGACTTATGAATTGCCTGAAATAAGTAGATACACTTACATTTTGTTTCCTCATTGTTTGTGATTTCCATGGACACTATTTCACTCGCGGTTGCCCGTCACAAGTAATAACAATAACTGTAAACTAATGAAAGAGTAGTTTTTGTAAATTGAACGTTTGAATACGAACAAGTACCTTGCATACGAATTACATAACCACAAAATCAATCATAATTATTTCACTGCAAAGCCAGCTGGCCAAAATAGATCTAGTGGGCAGTGGATTTGTATGGTGCCGAGAGGGAAGGAGGGGGCGGGGCCGAAGTAGGGTTAGGTGAAAATGACAAGTAAAGAGGGTATTTTGTATGATTAATTACCCAATACTAGATCTGATCATTGCTGCTTTGCAACAAAGAGCTATTTGATGGAAAAAAGGTTAACTTGTGATTAAGTTGTAAATAGATTGATTGGTGTAGCATTGATTAAAGAAGACTTCTTTAATCAATGGTTGTAGCTAGTGCTGAATTGAACTTAAGAGAAGTAAGATGTTCATGTATGTATGTATGTATGCATGCCTACATAAATACATAACAATTATGGTGAGACACAGTGGTGTCACTAGGGGGTTTGGGGGGGGGGGCGTGCGCCCCCAATCGCAATCCGCACCCTTCCAATAATTTCCTGTTTTTTCTTTTTTCCCCAATTTACGACCCACAGTTGGTCATCATAAAAGACACAGATTTTCACCAAAATGACCTCGAAGGTGGAAATTTTTAAATTAAAAGAGAATTTTAGTAGATACAAAGTTAGTTATTGTGATGCTTTAAAACGCAGATTTTCACATTTTCCGGGGACAAGCCACCTAGACCCCCCCACTTAGCCTTCGGTACATTTATGAATTAATTGGTTTACCTCCATTATTAATTCCTAGATAAGCCACTTACACTAAAGTCTACAAGCCTTACAAATTTCTGGATTTGCCCCCCCCCCCCCCCCCACTCTGGTGACGCTCCTGGTAAGAAAGTTTAAAGGATAATATTAATAAACAACAATAGAATTATATTGGTACCAATTTACATACTTTTTATTTTACATTTCAATGGTCCCAAACATAGTGACCAATAAAACAATGAAATTTATTTTAAAAATATTTTCCATTATGATGTACAGTGTAATGAGAGCTATCTTTCTAACAACTTCACTATGAATTAACAAAATTCAAAATAAATAATTATATAATCATTTACCAAGAAGTATATTAATAAGTATAATCATCACTACACACTTTGACATGATTGTAGATCACAGATGCCATTTGACAATCCAGCTCTAATATATCTAATATCGTGCTGTAACATTAACTTGTACTATTCCTTACATACTGTATCATTGTATGTTGGGAGCAAAACAATAGTGCAACACGTGAAGCACGTGGAAACACACAAGCAAATAAAATGTTCAATCTTTAACGATAAATAATGGAATATTGATAATTGCAAAGAGAGTATTGTTTACTGTAACTAATGATTACAGTCTATACAAAAATGTCATTTCAATGCAAAACACAAATCACACATTTTCACAAATTAAATTAGGTATGCACTTAACATCCAAAATAACAATCACCAAAAAAAGCAAATCTCAAAGTGCACCAAAAGCAAATTATACTATGATTTCAAAAGCATTTAGACAAAATCATTAAAAATATCAACATCACTTAGGTAACAATAAAATATAAAGTATAAACCCAACCACATATTATGGTAAAATGTAAACCATAAGAGTTTATATTAAAAACATGTAAATTTTTTTATCCATTCTTAATAATAAGAATAACACACACAAAAAACACACTGAAATTATAACATGTAGCTAACACTGGGCATATCTTACAATGGAAATGGTCTTTTCAGATCAGCTCCAAATCAACAAGTGGCTATCTGAAATGTTCAGATCCCTAAACATAATTCGTGGATCTTCCTATCACAGGAAAGGGAAATGGGATGGGATAGTGGACATAGCTTACATCATGCATAGGTGTTGTAAACCACATAAAATGCAAGTGATTAATAAGGATGGGAAATGGAAGACAGTAGGAACACTTATTACACATAAAAATATATTACATAGCTTTTCCGTGGTTGAGAATTAAGTTTCGTACATGTACTAATGTGTAGGCTGTATCTATCTGAACTATTGTACCGTCGTATCGTCACTTATTATTATAATGTGGCTGAAGATTATATTATTAAAAACTATTATACTTATATATACAAGTGATTGGTATGGTCCGTTTGTTCCTTTACCGATTTCAATTAATACATTCAAACTTCCCTGTCGTATGGAACCGTCTGGCCCATACGGGACGTAAGTATGCAATTCTGCGTTCTGGTTATAGCAGCACGTTTTACCACAACTTGATATATCCGAGTCCACAAGCAGCTTGCAACTCTTTTGGACTAGTAATGACGTTTAGAAGCTATTCGTTTTGGCACCGAATTTAAGTTTCCTGTCTTGTCAACTATTTTGTATTAGGTACGATACAGTGAATATTTAATAATGAGCATAGGCCTTCAACAACATTAATTAATAAAGAGTAGAATAGTAACATCAAGATGTTAAGAATTTTCATTACATTTATATTATGTATGTATATATATATATTAAAAAAGGAGGAAATAGGTATATTGGAATGGTTGAAAGAGAAAACATGGGAAAAATCCACTGCAAACTCAGACAACTAAGTAGATAAATAACAATAGAACACTCCCACAAAGAGAAACCCTCTTTTTATACCGGTAATGGGGTGGTTAGTGAATGTTAAGGGTAAGTCTTTTTCAATTTGAGATCAAAGCTCAAAACAAAGGCAAGTCAAAAACGATTTGAGGCCAGATAGTAAAATCTATGGCTGACATCATTTTTCAACCATTTATTTTCGTCCAGGTCAATGTAGAAAAATAAATCTTACCATGAAGACGGATTTCGCGTGTGTCAGATCCACTCTGATGTAGCAATTTCAGCCAATCTTTCTGCTTCGATTACTGCTCTCACTCTTTGCGAACTTTCTTCTTATTTTTCTTTGGCACCTTCGCCTCCTTCCACGTGTCTCCCAGTTCGTCAAACACCACCGTATTGCTCGGGTCGACCTTCGAGTCGGATGAATCTGAGGAACTCATCTCGATCGGTTTAGCCTTCTTGTTACTGTCGCCATTGTCGGAGGACTCGGACAGTTTCTTAGGAGGAGCTGCTTTCTCCAAAGTCTCTATAGCGGCCTCTTTCTTGTTATCTGCCTTCTTCTTGTTCTTCTTCTTATCTATAGCGGCAGCGTCCGGGGAAATTTCAACCGAAGAGTCAATTTTGGGAACGATAACTTCCTCAACCACCTTTGCCTTCTGTTCATCCTTTGCCTTCTCTGCATCTTTCACCTTCTCATTCACCTTCTCCTCAACCTCCTTTTCTCCCTTCAATTCCTCTTCCACTTCCTTCTTCTCAACCTGTTTCTCCACCTTTTTCTTCTCTGGTTTCTCCTTCTTCTCTACCGCCTTCTTCTCGTTCTCTTCCCCACTCTTCTGCAGCTCGTTCACCTTATTCTCTGTGGCTTTATTAGCTTTCTTTGGCTTATCTGCTTTCTTCAATTCCAGCTCCTTCTCCTTTCCTTCTTCGACATCCTTGTTCTCCTTGTTAGCTGGAATATCAGCAATTACCAGCTCAATGTTCTTTGTCTTCTTCTTCTTAGGAGTCCCCTCAACCTTGTCTGCAAAAAATCAGAGACAATACTGAAAAGAGTGGAAAAGTGAAAATAGACTGAAAAGACTATTTATATTTTATAACACATGTGTAAAAATAGGATATGTATATCTAGCGTACCTACTTGTAACATTACCGTAGTGAAACAGTGAAGATTTTTAAGTGGCCACTAATATAGGTAACAAGATTTGGAGCTGACCTGACTCCCATCATAAAAAGTTCATGTATGGACCATATGGCATTTTTCCGCTATGTAGCGATAAGGTACCTTATCTACTAGGCCTAGATACTTTAATTGCACACATTCTGTGTTTGTTATTCGACAAGTCAATAGGCCTTACAGGGCTCAAAAAATTTATCAAATGGCACATGCCCGGCTAAGCATGTTGGAGATAATTTTACATGCCCAGACAGAAAACTTGCATGACAATTTTTTTTAACAATTATGTTGTAAAATAGGTTATCAGGACATATAAGTGAAATCCTGCAAAAACATTTGGCACTAGTAGGCCTACATTGATTGCTGGGGCTACCATTTTAACACATTTAAGTAGGTAACATCAGATACCTATCATACTGTTGATAGGATGAAATAATTTGTATAATATATACAACACAATTATTATTAACAATGTACAAAATAAAATGAACGTTTACCTTGACACTAATTATTAATGAATTATGCCTGCAAAACTTAACATTACATTGTTAAGTTGTGACAATACAATTATGAAAGTTGATATAAAAATGTCAGCCTATAAAAAGTAAAAACTTAGGCCTACTTCCGATAGGCCTACCTAGCACCTACTGCAAAGCTACATATATAGCAGCTAGACCCTATACCTCTAGTTTAATACTACTTGCAGTATTAACTGAAACATGGAAAGTTCAAATAACACAAGTTCACATAAATCAAGATCCAGTCTAAGAAATTGGCATTTTTACCCCCTACTAGACTAACGGTGATATATTATTATTTTGGTACCATGAAATGTATTTTCATTTAGCATCTCCTACTACTATATTCAATGTCACTTGCCTGCACAACAATACAATAATAACAAATTGCCTCCAACCCGTTTTGTTCATCACTGTGCTGGTTTCAATTTACTACAATTCTTTTAACCCTCTATGTGTTATCTTTGTTGTAACTACCAGTATGTATTATGTCAGATGTTCCCCGCTATACTTCTCTTCACGCCACATGCAAAATAGCCTGGCCCTATCTCTGTCTAAGGGGAAATTTTGTTTCTTTTTTGTAGATACCATACATGGATTATTTAAACACAATTAGTCAATTACCCTTCTATCTTCCTCTCTCTAGTCTCTATCCCTACCTTAATCTGTATCAATCTTAAATTTGTGTACCTAAATAAATTGTTAACTAGGCTGTGGAATGCTATTCGCAGTCACATTGATTAGGGTGACCACTGACCAGATGTTCTGGTTTTACCAGGGTTGTCAAGTTTATTGTCCCAGTGTTCCTAAAATAGTTGTCAGGACAGCAAAATATATCGGGCATCAAATTTCAACCAATCAACATTTTCTTTTTTTTCTCTGGGCTACCACTTTGCTGTAGGCCTTGCCTACTACATTCACCTTCAATAATAAAAAATGAGGCTATGCATGGTCTTGTCTTTTCAATAATAATTTCAATTAGTAATTGAGTGCCTCCCTTGCACGGTTGCACCCCACGTAGTGTACTCTATTATCTGTGCTTGCACTGTTTGCTCAAAGGTGACCTTGAGGACGAAAGTGACCCGAACAAAACAACCTGTTGAACTACCAGAACAAAAGCTGAAATTAAACTTTAACTTAACTTAACTTTAACTTTTATCATCAAGCTTTTGAGACGTATGACTTTCACAAAGACACTGCCGAACTCGAGGAAAAGTACTTAGCACTGTCACTTCTACACACAAGTGCACCTGTGGTCAGCGGAACGAGCGTGGGAGAGGTAATGACACTGCGTATTGTTGTCTGGGCTCAGCTATACGGCTCATCCGTGAAAGGGATTGCGAGCGGAAAACACATTATGAGCAGCTGGGAATAATATATAGGTCTACTTGCTTAGGTCCGCGGTCTGTCCTGTATGCGAGAAAGAGTAATTTTCATTTGATTATCATTATCAATTAGGTATCGTATCAATCAGTGTAAAAAATATTTATATTTATTGATTGATATTCGATTGCATATAGGGCCTATGCACTATTGACAATTGTCGATATTAAAATTCATATAAAAAAGTAGCCTACCTCACCAAAATCTCAATATCAACAAATTTGGTCCCTACTAACCAATAACACAGGGCTTCTGGCTACAAAATTGTACAACACTTAAAAACCATAGGCCCCTAGTACAAAAAAGTGTGATTTTTTAATACATTGTATTAAAATCCGGGGCAGGTTGAAGTTTAGGTCTATAGATTTAAAAGGTTCTCAGAAAATTTTGTCACCATCGAAGTATCCGTTTGGCGGGAATCATGCAGACAAATGCACAAAATAAACAAGTTCTTTTTTGCATGGGTGGGCTAGTCACATTGATGTCTTAACTATGTACGAGAGACTAAAAAAAACTCATAAAACTTTCATAACTACAGCCAGTGAAATAGGTAAAATTAGAGCTTCTGGGAAATGTGAATCTAGAAAACAGAATGAAGCTACCAAAACCTAACACCAGCAGTGCGATTCTGTAAAATAGTCGCTATGATAGCGATAGCGATCACGGTTGATATGAAATATCAATCGTTATAAATTATCGTTATCGACCTGATTCTGTAAAATAGTCGCTATGGCCGCCATTTATCGTATCTTGATAGCATAGCATAGCGACTCCTTTTTCATTCTCGTTATCATAGCGATCGCTATCATTTTTACAGAATCAGTCGACACGCAAAATTGTCGCTAAAGTGCCGGATAACGATCGTTATCTTCCATAACGATTTTACAGAATCAGACCGCTGGGTGGCTGTTTTAGATGTGCAACATGAACTGGAGGTGGAGGGGATATGTGGACAAAGAAAGATTACAATGAAGAAGAGCTGAGACAGTAACTCCGATACAGATACATAGATATACATGGCAGATATCCTGAACGGGAGTGGCTACGCATATACAGATGGATCGGCAAAACCTGGAGAAGGCAATGCTAGAGCAGGAATTGGCTTGATCATGGAAAAGGTATTCAAAAATAGCACAGAAGAGGCTGCAACAATAAAATCTTGGTGGGATGAGATCAAAAAAGGGCCAGACAAAAACTGGTCTCATAAAACTGGCCATGTACAGGTTCAACATCACCACCGAACCGGCCACTTGTAAATTATGTACACCTTTTCAGGTGCGCCGCATTTCAGAATGACATTGACTCCCTGCCAAGTGATATGATCAGGTCAGAAAAAGAAGCTATTTTATACTGAATAGCAATAAAGAAGAATGGCTGAAGAAGCCCCTCTCTGCCCAGGAAAAAAAAAAACGGAATAGGCCTACACAGTTGTACTGTAGATAATTGAGAAAGCACTATCTGAAGGAAGAAATGGCAGTAACTAGGTATGATGTGGAACTAAAGGCAATATTGGAAGCACTCAAGCTGGTAGAAGGCAATAGGCTACAGGCAGTTGTGAGATGGTCAGGGAATGTAAGTTACACATTCTAAGACTGAATAATGAGGGAAAAGAAGTTATGCTGCAGTGAGTAGGCCTTGTTGCCTACCTGCACACTAGGGATGTCAAAAAGCGTGTATTTCACTAACGTTTACACCCTACTCAACAAAGCGTGTAGGCCTACACGTGTACACGTTTACGTCTACAGGCGCTATATCTGTGTTTACTTTTAGTTTTTGAAAGACATATATTCTACGAACATTACTTGTTTTCTGCATAATAATTGACCCCCACAAGCACCAAGTAATAAAAAGCCCTTCCGGAGTCCCTATTGATTCGAATTTTATTGAGTAGGAGGCCTAACGAAGACAACACTACAAGTCGAGAAGACGTATAATTTGCGAGTTGCCGGATGGATTGGAAGGGGGGTGGGGAGAGTAGTCAGGCGGCTGACGTAGCGCTTGTTGCTCTGTGCACTGCCCGCATGCCGCTTGCTGGCCAGTGGCCGGACGCACACTGCACACAGCGATTGAAATGACGAGTTTTCAACTACAGAGAAGAGTAGGCGTGAGAATATTTATTGAAGATACGAAACAAGTAGTTGAAGATAAAGTAATGAGGAAGATTTATTTTGACAAATGAGCGACCGTGCGTGCGATCATTACAACACAGTAGTTTGGCAACATTTTGTAGGCCTACATCTTGACTTGAGTACTTGCATCAAAGCACTTGCTTTGTTCATTCATTGCCGACTACGATTTTCGATGACTCAAAGCAATCGAGCCTCGAGGTGAATAGGAGAAGGGGTTGAAATAGAAGACTATTTCGCCGCTCGCGCTTAAATTGACTCACGAGAAAACATCGTTCGGCGGGTCGCACACAAGATAAAAATAGTAATTACATAAAAACGTTTACCGATCACAAAAAAACGGTACACGTGTACACGCTTACACGTACCATCCCTACTGCACACTGCAATCTGCATGGTAATGAGAAGGCAGACTTCTTGGCAAAGAGGGTAGCAAGATGCCACAAACCGAGAAAGCACTTTCTTGCAGAGGCAGGTATTTGGGGTGAAAATAAAAGTTAATTTTTGTTTTTATTAGCCCTATACCCAAAAGCGATGAATTGGTGGTGAAAATAATTCAACATTTAGCTGAAAACTCTATAGGCCTATCTCTCTCCCCCTGTTTTTGAAAATTTTGGGTTAAAATAATGCAGATTAGCCTACAATAAAATGTAGTTATAAGAATTCAGAGGCAGGAATTTGAGGTGGAACTTATTTACATCTTTGGTTTAATTCTGACCAAAAGCGGCCATTTCCATTTACCAGTGTTTTGGATAAAATATGTAAATGTAAAATTTGGGTATATTTCATTTGTGACTTGTCTATGTGTAATTTTTGTTGTGACCATGTGGGTGGATGTTGTAATAATTTGTAGGCTATGTCCTATTGACCATTGTCTTTGTACAATTTGTAAAATAGCAAACCATGCTAAATAAAGAAATACTACTATACTATCAAATTGAATTGGTGTTGAAAATGATTTATAATTTACGGTTTTTAGTGGTGAAAATTTTGTTTTTTCCCATAAATAGGCCCTACCTGCCTATGCATAAGGCTGTCAAGTCAAGTCCCACCTAACATCTGTTACTAAGAAGTCAATGCTATACCATCAAGAAAAACAAAACCACCCAGATATAAGAACAGAAAGGTCTTATCTGCCCAGTTCAGTCTTGACATAGAGAATGACTTGCTGGGTCAACATTTGCACAAAGTATGAATGGCAGATTCAAGCTTATGCAGCTTGTGCGGTAAGGAAGAACAGAATCAATGATATCTTTTCAGTTGTGAAAGGACTAAGTCTGAACATGCAAGATGGCATGACACATGTACAAAGGGAATCCTGTTTCTATTGGATAACACAACAACACAATATGATGGCCGAGTAGGCCGATTGGGGGCATATGAAAATAAGATGACGTTTGATATGCTCATCCAATGACGGTGTAGGTCTGTCTAATCATATTGTTATAATTAAGGGATTAATTGATCGGATTTTCCTACTTAGATATGCCCGTTCTAGTTGGGTTAGGCCTACTTATTGTTCACTCGTCGATGGTGTCGGCGCCTACAGAGTTGGCTTGGTCAGCTTTAAATTTTATGTCTGTGACTGAGTAGGTAGACTCTAAATACAAATTTATTTATTTATTTATGGGGGGAAAAAAGAAGAGATCAAATACGCATGAGGAATTTAATGGAGCGAATCGGAGAGAGAAGATTAAAGTAATTCGGACATGTCAAAAGGATGAAAGGAGCGAGATTACCGAGAAGGATGATGGAATTGTAAATTCCAGGTAGGAGACCAAGGGGCAGCAGACCACGACAACAATGGCAGAATAGTGTGAGAAAGGATGTAGGCCTAGAACAGCGAGGAGAAGACTGGAATTTGGTGGAAGGAGAGGAGTGGTGGCAGGATAGAAGAAGATGGAGAGGCCTGTCTTCAATGCCGACCCAATGCAGAGTTGGACGTGGCAACAGATAATGATGATGATAATTTATGGGAAACCTAAAAGTGAGAAAATGTTTCCGTACTGGTTTTCTCAGGAACTACGTCGTCGAACTCCGGCTCATCCTTCTTGCGGTTCTTCTTATCCTTGCTCGACAGCACCTGCATCCATCCTCCTAAAACACAGAAACACACATGGCAAAATGAAATCAGGTAAGAAGCTAGCCAACCTATATTTTTTTTACATTAAAAACAGAGAATAGGGCTAATTGCTTTTTTACATCATTTGGGTTGGCCTGAATAGTTTGTTTCTTATTGCTATTGGGCCAGATTGCACACAAAAAATGTACATAAATAGACAGGTGCATGATAGTGCACTACCTAGTGCAGTACCTACATGTCGGGCAAACAAGGCAATTGAAAAAGCTACCACCACAGTGTTTTTAGAGTGCCTATGCTGAAAGGACGCTCATTAGCCCGGCAACGACAACTGTAACCATTATGAGAACGGTAACAATAAGTCAATAACCTTCGTTTGATGCTATGACTTGATGCGCAATAACATTCCAGTTGCCGGGGACTAAAAATTACAGAAACTGGCGGTATTTGCAATTTAGCCACTTGATTGATCTTCTCGTTGCAATCAGAATTGAGGATTTTACAGTAAGGTCACATTGGTTGTTTGCAAGGTCCGCCATTTATTGTAAAAAAATATTTAGGCTCATTTTCAAACATAAATCTCGAGTGTGAAAAAATGTACATAAATAGACAGGTGCATGATAGTGCACTACCTAGTGCAGTACCTACATGTCGGGCAAACAAGGCAATTGAAAAAGCTACCACCACAGTGTTTTTAGAGTGCCTATGCTGAAAGGACGCTCATTAGCCCGGCAACGACAACTGTAACCATTATGAGAACGGTAACAATAAGTCAATAACCTTCGTTTGATGCTATGACTTGATGCGCAATAACATTCCAGTTGCCGGGGACTAAAAATTACAGAAACTGGCGGTATTTGCAATTTAGCCACTTGATTGATCTTCTCGTTGCAATCAGAATTGAGGATTTTACAGTAAGGTCACATTTAGTGATGTAAATTTTCATGAAAAGTCAAATTTGTGAAAACTTTGCTGAAAACTTTGCTGAAAACTTTTCAAGCTGTGAAAAGTTCATGTTTTAGTCGCTTATCACCGTCGTTTCAACTTAAAATTTTGACAGCATGATTGGTAGGCCATAATGGCCTACCATAAGTCATAGATTATAATTTTGTTAGGCCCTTTACCTCTAAATCAGGAGAAAATACCATCATAGCATCCATAGTTGTTAGGACGAGGAGAATTAATTGCAGGACATTTCATTGATGTATTACAAAATTTCTATGTTGACTGTTGATAATTGCTTTAGTTTGAACTTTTTATTATGAAATAGAGGCCCTATAGGCCTACAAAAGTAGCCAATGCCTACTTTTAAAAAATGCATCTAGGCCTACAATGTCTAATGTTATGTAGCCTAACAGTATACAAATCCATTTACTAACTAGGAAGCTTCGCAACCGCTTTTTCAGGCGCGTTGTTGGATGAGCGTAATTTTTTTTAAACGAAAAAAGCGTAAAATTACGATTTTTAAGAGAAATAATTTTTCGATTACGCTCAAATTTCACACGAATATATAAATTTATAAAATTAAGGCTCTGGGAAAAAATCATTACAATCGGATAAAGCATGTAGGTGTTATAAGTCGAAGAATTTTTCTTTACATCGAAAAAAAATCGTAAAATTGTGGTTTTTATGAGAAATAATTTTTCGATTGTGCTCAAAAAGTTGGCAGTTCTAAGTTCAGAGATCTCGAAGGCCTCCATAAAATTTCATTGCAATTGGAGTAACGGTTTAGCCGAAATAGTGTTAAGAGTACGCCATAGCTTGGTGACGCGGCAATCTCAGAGGGGATTGAGGAAAGGGAGAGGTATCAGGGGCCGGCCAGAAACAAACGAAGAGAGAAATGTTTAGACAGAGATAACGAGACAACTGGTTTTTAGCTCCACCCCGCGCTATAAGATAACGATATCTCCAGACTCAACGCAGCACGGCAAGTGGTCTTGTTATCGTTTTGCGACTGCAAAAATAAATACCAATATGATATGATCTAGGTGCCCGTTAGGGCGCCGCAGCCAAGCCGCGGTGCGCTACACACTCAAGCACCTTATACACCAAGCAGAGTTGGGGTGATTTCGAGGTGTTACCCAGCCGTCATGTAACGTGATGTGAACTTGAAAACTATCACAATCGAGGGGATTTAGGTACCTGACAACACATGCCAAATTTTATTGGGGTACGACCATTCCTTCTTGGTGAAAAAATGGCTTGAAACATGCTCAAAATCACTTTAAGGATGTTAGCTACTCCTACTACTGCTACTACTGCTACTTACATCTAATACGTCGGCCCGCGATTCTGACCAGACGGGTGGGACTACAATGTTCATATTTTACATGGACATTAAGGTTATAGTATTATAGTCTCTTTTGAAAAAAAAAGTTGAAAAAGTTTGTTGGAAGGCTTCCAAATAAAGGTTTTAAAATAAGCCTTATACAATCAACAAGTAACCATAGTTACTTGACACTTGTTGACGGTATAAGCAGAGTACGGCGGGAAAGTGCGATACGTAAACAAATGGCGGACATTTTAAATTTTGCTTCTATGTGTGAAATGAGAAAAGTTGTCATTATACTCTCATAAAACAAATCAGAAACCGTCCCTGACCTAGGCCCAGATGTAGAAAATTATTTATAATACAACAGTGTAGGTCTAAAGTTCCATTAGGCTATAGGACTAGATAAAATTATTACTTACATTACATGTTTGGCAAGCCTAGCCAACCCTAGGCCAGCACAACATAGTTCTGTCACACAATACACACAAACACAATGTCGAAGCAAGGTGTCAAAATAATATGCGCTTGCTCATCTGTTTGTTTACATAATTGCAACAATCAAATCATTTCACGCAACTCGTCTTTCGATTGGCCCGCGTTTATGAAGGCACTGCCATCTAGAATAAATATAGAACTTTTTCGAGCTCTTTGCTATACGCATATCTTTTTAAAGTGTCAAACGAAAACGACTTCGTTTTCAAATTGCGTTTTCAACAGTCATCTCCCACGAACTCAAGAATTGGGGTCCAGTCCTTATACCGTCGTTATACCATGGTTATACCACCTATACCCAGGATGTACATGAATCCGGGTCTAGATATTTTACATCCTATATTGTTATTGCTAATACCATAGAAATAAAATCAACTTTGATAAAATTATTATATTTTAACATATAATTTTGCAATGGAACTTGAAAAAGTAATGAGATCACACACATAACAAAAACTTGTAGAAATACAGCCAAACCTTACACACTCAAAAGAAATGAGATCTAAAAAAAGGGCCAAGCTCATCTACCCTTCCACATTTGCGCATTCTTAATTCATAACGTACAGTGTCCCATAACAGCATCCTCGAAAAGCTTGGCAAAATAAAATTTGCATGTTATTACGTTTTAATTAATTAGAAAAAAGAACTTGGATGAACTATTTCGTTTAAATTAATAATCGCAAATTCTATTTTGCCAAGCTTTTCGAGGATGCTGTTATGGGACACTGTACGTTTATGAATTAAGAATGCGCAAATGTGGAAGGGTAGATGAGCTTGGCCCTTTTTTTAGATCTCATTTCTTTTGAGTGTGTAAGGTTTGGCTGTATTTCTACAAGTTTTTGTTATGTGTGTATGAATAACATAGGACATGGACATCGTGACTTTCAAATGAACAATGATTAGTTCATTATTTTGTATTATTGGTTGACGTTTCCGCGCTTGTTTTTTTTTGTCTCTACAATAAGTTACCTCAGTTCATTGTAGTTGATTAGTGAAAAAATAGTAATAATTACTATGTTAGTGTTGTGTGTAATTGTCATTGATGTCTTCACGCTTCGATTTGTTTCAATAATAGTAGTTTTTATTTTTATTCTGTCGCTAAAGCATGGGGCCAACACAAACAAACAAACATTAGACATTATACCGGGTTTTGTCAACAGTTTTAAATGCCGCGTAGTTAATTATGCCTTTTGCCATACGATTTGATTCAAAGTTTTGATTGGCATTAGAACATAGGATTTTACTTTTAAAGTAGTACGCTTTATCCTAAGTGAATCTCCTAATAGTGTTTTCTATGCCGTTGGATTGAACCTAAATATTGTCTTCGTTTTATTCGTCTTCGCCTTGATTGTAGATTTGTAGTACTATTTGTTGCAACGACATTAACAGATGCTCGACGAAGAATATTGTGTGTTAAGTTGGGGTTAATTATATTTTGATGCGATTTCACAGTCTTCTTCTCAGTTTCTATTTATTGCATTTGGTGGTAAAGATCTGTTACTGAAAGACAACACCTGAAGACGGGCATGCATTGCACTCTGAGCAGGTTTCCAACAAAAATTGTTATTATAGGGCCTACTCCTGAAAAACTTGACGCACATGGTCGATGGCAATTAGCCGGTATTGGAGTGAAATGTACGACTTCCTTGAAATTGGCATGCATTTATTTTAATAATATTGCCGGCAAGCCAGAGCTAATGCAGGGTCAACGCCATTCTCGACTAGGGATTATCTAAATATCTAGCAAACATTATGTAAGAAATAATAATTATGCAATTTTTAACGTAGTCTTTATGAAAGTTAAAAGCAAAATCAGCGGCTTGATCATAGTTTGTTGTTTCTCTGGTCTTGATTGCTCCCTGCCCTGAATTATTTTTTCCCTAATGTTATTCTGAATTTAGGTAATAATTATTTGTTTCTGGTATCTGGATTTACCGCGAAGAGATCTACACTGTCAGTGACTCTTTACCGAATACTATCATCACATCGATTTTCCTTATTGACGTGGGAGAATTTGATTTATTATTTTTATTATTTTTATTATAATTATTTTATTTATTTTATGTATGTCCTGAACTTCACCACAGAGAAAACAGTGTAGGCCCTACACTCCAGTTAAATTGTGCTCTTTCCGCACGTGTTGTGCGATTTGGCGGGGCTGGAATATCGTCTCAGCTTTTCTCTAGGTTGCAATTCTTGTTCCTATACACAAAACCTTGGAATTTATACGGGAAGTCGCACTATTTATTTTTTATGCTTCAAGATTCTGTGAGTGGTTTCATCATTTCGTTCTCGGCATGCCGATAAAATAGTTTCAAAGTCTTCAATTCATTTAGGTGATAAAGGTCAATTTTCCCCGTTACCGGTACAAAACACACAGCTTATTTTACTCATCGGTTTAGGGGTAGTTTATTGGTTATTTATACTTCTTCTATTTTCTTTCTTATTTATATTTCTATGGGAGTATCCTGGGACTGTCTGTATCAAGTTCTGAAATTTACAGCTGGTTACCTCTCCGATGCTGTAAAAGGATAAAAAGCTGTCTGCTCTCTTCAGTTATCAGACGAGTTAATTTTAAATCACTACTTCCGTAATTTTTATTTGTCAAATGAAATTGTGTCACTTCTATGAAGATACACATATTTTAGTTTGATTTGCAGCGCTTTTATGGAGAAATTATTCGTGAAATCAATATTCTCGGAAACCTACATTGTTTATAAATGTGTTTACCTCTGTAAAAAAAAAAAATCTCTTCACATTTTGGCCTCTCAGCAAACCTAAAAAGCAATGGATTAGTTTTGCCATTTCACAACTAAATGTTCGATGTAAAAACTTGGAAGGCGATTAAGGGGACTTGCCTTTTGGAGAAATGTGCAACTTCCCTATAATTTTAGTGAAAATATGTGCGTTTTAGACATAATGAAAACAAAACCTTAATTTTCTTTTCTTTCAAGAAAATCAATTTAAACAAAATTTCGGTAGGCAAATAATAATATATCTTTTCATCATAGAGACACTGCAACCCAGCTGTAGTTTACTTAGGCCCAACATAAATTAGTCTTTGAATTTGGAACTGAATAATATATTAATTTCAGTCGATTTTACATTATTTTGTAGATACACTGAAAGATGATTTGATACTTTATTGGATGAGCGTAGCGAAGACTTCAATATCACCGACCCCCCAAAAAATTTAGCTCGGGTTTTTTTTTTTTTTTTTTTTTTTTTTTTTTTTTTTTTTTTCGTTTTTCCGTCTGTTTGTTCGCTCTCTACCGGGCAAACGGTATATGCGATCTTGATGAAAATTTGACACGACCTTCGTTTTCTCTGAACTTAGACTTGCTACATTTTTTGGGTACAATCGAAGAAATATTTCTCATGAATATCGTACTTTTACGATTTTTTTCGATTTTTAGTGCGATATTTTCGTGCCATTTGGGCCAATTCTGACCAAACGGGTGGGGCTTCAACGTTCATATTTCACATGGACATTAAGGTAATGGTGATGTATTGCTTTCTGAAAGAAAAAGTTGAAAAAGTTAGCCAGAATCGAGAGAAATAAAGCTTTTTATATACGTTTTTTGACTTTTTGTGCGATATTTTCGTGCCATTTGGGCCAATTCTGACCAAACGGGTGGGGCTACAACGTTCATATTATACATGGACATTAAGGTTATGGTTATGTAGTACCTTTTGAAAGAAAAAGTGGAAAAATTTAACCAGAATCCATAGAAATAAAGCTTTTAATACAAGTTTTTACGGTAAATAAAACAATTGACAAGAAACAAAAGAAACTTGACAACATTCACCTACAATGCGTAGGCAGCAAAACAAAGCACTTGCAAAAGTAAAGATATCCCACGCAAACTAAAACCTTTAAAAAGCTCATCCATCAACGCGGCGGGACTTTAGCGTTTTCCTAGTTTAAAAAATATAAACTAATAGTATAGATATCGTTTATAATTCACCAATATAGACTGTTATTTCACGTCTGTTAAAACTACCGTTTTATGGCAAAGTTATGTTCTCCGACTGCCAACAGAGGTACCTCATAGGTAATGATTCGAAAGGTCTCTGGTTCGATACCCACCACTGGCAATCCTGACTAGAAATGTTCTTCAGACATCAATACGAATGAATACATGGCCCTCAGAGATTCCCTCGCAAATACTCGTTAATTTTACCTGAGTGCATCCTAAAGAAACTTAAATTCATAATACGTATACCTATGACTACAACTTGCACGCATTTTGTCAATAGCATTAAACTTGCTTTTTTCTGCCAGAAGTAGGAAGCGGCGATGGATAATGATGATGATCATAAACAATAATAATTAATTTCTGAATAATTCAGAAGGGACAAGAAAGAGAGCTAACAATGTCCATAACTCATTTTTTAATTCAGTATATGTATGTATGTATGTATGTATGTATGTAATGGAAAGATCAAAGCCCATTAATCCATTATCGCTCGTAGTAGCGATATGTCCACAACAATACACTTGTCGAACTAACCCGTCATAGGGCCGTTAAAATAAACTTACTTTTATCGATCAAAATAGATTACAAAGTTTGTTACTATTTTTCGATTTAGTTTGATTGGCTAGGATCTGATCTCGATTGAATATTATAATCTTTTGAGATGCCTAGTAATGAAAACATAAGATCACTAGCTCTGGCTCAATGTAACAATTTACTAAAAATAATTTGATCTCTCGCAGTAACTGAAAAGTGAAATCATTTTAAACCTCCTAGTTCGCGCACTTGTAATTTTTGCCGAGTTGGACGATACTGAGCTAGGCCCCGTAAGTGTGCGTAAGAGACATTTTCATTAGCACTAAACAAATTGGAAGATCTACGTTTAGAAATGTCCATGATTAGTAGGCCTATCAACAGTCGGAGTAGACAATTGTCTACTAGAGAGCAAACTATCTTGCAGCAAGTGGCTTAACACAGCCCTTGTTTTTTTGGGGGAGCCGGGGGACGAACATTTTTGTAACCTCAAAAGATCAATTCAGCACGACTAGTTAAAGGAGTACGTAGATATAGTCAGTGGTTTCATCCAAAAATAATATAAGGGTTACGCTCTTTCCAGTGTAAAGTACCTACAAGATCGTGCAGAATGGGGGGATGGAACCTTAGCAAATGATCCGAATTTTTGTTTTTAGTTTTGTTATGACAGGAGTATTTAAACGAGTCTTTTTTACACTAATCTTATACAAATATGAATTAAAAAAATTAAGAGTTACAAAAATTATGGCAAATATAATATAATAATATATATATATATATATGTTAGTACTTAAGACATAAATTAAAAAAGTGACTACACCGCGGGGATCGAACCCCGACCATAACTAACCGGGCCCTTGGGCTCTTACCAACATTAAAATAGTTATATTAAATTAAATATTAATATTAATATTACATATAAATATTATTTATTATTATAAAATATTAATAAATAATAATATCATTAAATTATAATAAACATAATTTCGAATAATAATGATAATAATATAGCTTATAGGGGTAAAGCACTCGACCTGCAGTCGGAAGAACGGGGTTCGATACCCCGCTCTGATGGATTTTTTAATTTCTGGATCGATTTCCATAAAATAAATACCTCATTATGAAAAACAATTGTGCGGTTGTGCCCCCTGGCCCCTACACCAAATTTAAGGGGGCTGTTGGCGGTTGCCCCGCCAACATACCCCAAACCCCAGAGGAAACTGATAAAGTTTTATCACATTACCCAGCATATTTGTTCTCCACGGGCTTCCGATAAAATAGTGTTAAGCCGGGGTCCCACGACCTGTTGATCGACGGGCCTAGGTCGGGCCGGGGTGGGTTGACAGGCCGCAGGTATACGGGTTCAGAAAAAAACTGAGCGGTCCCACGGCGTGTTGGCCCGTCAAGCCTCATATAAAAAAATACCTGCACCTGCTTGTCCGAGCCTGGTTGAGGAGGCTTGTACGGACGGATTTCAAAAGGTAAAAAAGGTGAAGAACAAAACAAATCTCGCCTTTTCATTCATACGAGTGGCGAGCCAGTGGGTCTTCGTGGGACCGCTTCAACGAGCATGTACGGGCCGGACTACCTGACCTGACCATTTTTTATTACCCCTTGCGCGTTCTCTTTGACGCGTGCAAAATTTACCGACAACTGACGGGAAGCTCACGCCGCGACGCGCAAGCACGGGCCGACCCGGTCCCACGGCGTGTGGCGCGAGGATTTTACCTTTTTTATACCTGCGGCCCGTCGATCAACAGGTCGTGGGACCCCGGCTTTACGTCTGTCTATGCCAGACTATCGCAGGGCCACTGATAATTTTGTCGATATATAGTGGTTTTCTCCTATCTAGAATAATCTTACCGTGTATTATCACATAAAATAACTTTCAAGGAACGCAATGAAGAAATATGTGGACGATTATATTCAATAGGAATTGAGGTTTTTACAGACATAAAACAATAATAAGTAGGCTATACGCATGAAGATTGTGTAGTTCAGAGATTTAGATGTGTGAATCACTATTACAACAAGTAACTAATTTGAGCACGGGATTTAGTCAGGTAAACAATGAACGGCTGCAAACACATCTCCACGTATATAAACATGCAATATTTACAAAGATCTCTATCCATATAATATAGGAATTGATCTAATCAACATATAAATTGTAATGGCGCACTGACAGAGCATAGCAAAACATCAGATAAGCCTGGATATTCAGTTCCACCAATCATATTACATGCCCCTCCTTGATATCACCTAGCGCACAGATATGAGAGCTACGGGCGTGGCGAAGTCCGTGCTCGGTAGAGGGCGCCACTTTACGCAACAACACATCCAACAGTTCAGTGAAAATTTGCTATATTTAGCCTATGGTTTTCAGGGTACGCGGGTAAGAAAATACAAATATTTTGACTTTAGTACATAGATACATCTATGAACTTCAATGTAGAAACAGGTCTCATGTTATTGCGTTATTTAAATAAATCATTGCGTCTCTGTTTTGATGGTTTGGCAAGGAGCACTTTGGCTTAAAGATACTAAAAACTGACCGCGAAATATGGGCAGGTGATTGTTTAGGTGTCTAGTATATTTTCTTCCTCTCGTAAAAAAATCAAACCCGATGACAATCTGTTCATTATTCACTGTACTACTAGCTCCAGAAAATCGATGGCATAGGACAATTTCGAGATTTCGATACTTTGCAAACCTAATTAGCGCTAAATATTAAACACAACTTTAGAATGTTTTTGTTTACGTGTGTAGTTAAAGTCTTGATCTAATGATAGGAAAAAAACGATTCCGTTTGATCCAATACTTTCCAACATTTTCGCTCCAGAATATGTACGTTTTCGACTCTCAAGCTATTGCAGACTCTTAACAGACACACAAAAAAAATAAAAAATAAAATAAATTAAAAAAACACTCCGGATTTTTTTCTCCAGTGTAGTGAAATGGAATCTTTGCTTCGCTCGCTACGCTCATCCAATTAGTAATTATTAATTAATCAGTAGGCCTACATAGTTTTATTTCATAATACATTTCAAAACTCGAAAGTGTCTAATAAGTGGCAATATTTCCAGTATCGTTATTACTTTGGCTTTAAAGCAATTACGAATCGTATTCCAAGACCTGTAGGTCTGTAGCAACTAGGTACATTATTACCAACTTTTTGAACAGCTTTTCAAAAATTTGAAACTTTTCACAAGCTTGGTGAAAAGTTTGCATGAAAGTGAAAACTTTTCAAAACTTTTCATTGCAAACTTTTCGCCTTACATCACTAGTCACATTGGTTGTTTGCAAGGTCCGCCATTTATTGTAAAAAAATATTTAGGCTCATTTTCAAACATAAATCTCGAGTGTGACACCATCTTATTTGAGTATGAAGAGTTTAATTATATTTTACAATAATTATGATTTGTACTATTGAGCATCGTAGCTTTCTTGTTGACAGTTACAGTTCCCGTTCTAGTTACTGTTGCCATTGCCAGGCCGTTGTAGATCGGGCCTAACTCGTCAATTGTGATTAATTAGAGGTCTAGCAAGCATACTCACCTCCATCTGTTGTAGCTTTGCCTTCAGACTTGTTCACTTTGGCCAGGTTCTTTTCGTTTTTCTTGTTCTTAATTTCTTCAACAAGGTTCTCCTTTCCCTTGCCCTTTACATTAGCAGCCACATTTTTGTTGTTCTTTGCAGGGGACTTTTCATTACCAGTAGCCGTTTCTTTTCTTTCAGCTGCTTAGATTCAGACTCTTTTTTGTTGTCCTTCTGCTTTGCCAAAGATTTTTCCTTAACCGGGGATGACTCTGGTTTCTTGGCTTTGTTGGATACTTCTTTCAATGGTGATTTCTCCGATTTGGCAGCCTTGGCAGAGTTACTTTTTACTTCAGCAGCCTGTTTGTCTCCTACGGCTGTTGCATGGCCATTGGATTGTGATTTCTGGGGATAAAACAACAAGAATGAGGCAATTTTAATTGCAATGAGAAACTAATTATAGGTACAGGTACCCGGTAATGAGGTTCTAGATTTATTAACTGGGCCCTGGGAGTAGGTAGGGCCTAGGCCTATTAGGGCTACAACAGCAACAACAACCTGAGAGAGCAACCTTGAACTTGTCTGGAATCATAAAGCCAAGGATGGAAAGGTCAAGATGAATGACCTTTTCATTGTGTATCAAGATCGTTGACATATGCATTGCTTGGAAATACACGTGCCTAGTTTGAGACAATGTCTTACAGAAGAAACTGTTTGTATGGGCAATAACATAATAAACTAGTTATACAACGCCAAATACGATATCCATTGTTTCCATACCTTGTCTTTCAGCTTACGTTTCTTGCCAGCTGGTTTCCGGTCATCGCCTGTGTATGTGGTAAGTTGGTCAAAAGGAGGCTGTTCTGCTGATTTGAAACCGAATACGAATACTAAAATGGCACAGATTAAAACTATTCCTACTGGAATTGCGTAATGTGTATTGACAACCTCCGATAATACCATTTTAATTGATTTTTTCAAGTAAACAAGGTGCGTGAAATGTTCATCTGCCAGATGATCCACGATCCACAACCGCAAATGATGACGTATAAAATGTGACGTAACTGTCGACGTAGATATATTTTGGCATGAGTACGTTGGCACAACTGTAATCATTACTCTTTCCGTAACTTTCGAATAGTTTAATAGAAAAGAGTAGAGTGCAAATGTTATTATTCATATTTATTTTCATATTTTATATTAGTGGCGTATTTATGTTTGTTTTTTATTTGTTAAAATTATATTTATGTTTATTTCGTTCGCAATTAAATTTTGACAGTTGGCAGCCATGTCACAAATGGCGAATAAAAATTAATCGCACTCAAGTAAACCACAAGTAAACATACAAAGGACAAGAAACGTCATTGAATATAGTCAAAAATATGTTTTTACATAAAAACTAATTTTTCTATTTCAATTGATTGTTTTAATTTATTATTTGTCCGGCTTTTATCATACGTTAACATAATTTTGACGTTCGTAGTGTATCCACCGGGAAAACATGGCTTCCTGCTGTGATTGATTAGTATGGCGATGTAATCTTGTTAATTTCTTCATGTAGGCCCTAGCTGTTTTATATTGAAGAATGTGGCCGTTATTCACGTAGACAACGATGCAACATACTTCTAAAACTAAAGAAATGTTTATTGTGCGGGCTCTTGAAAAGATACTTAGCGACAAAGACATTAAGAGGTCGCACCACTCCCAGCTGAAAAGAGCTTGTGAGGTGGCATTAGGTAAGAGGAATTTTCTTATCGTTTGCATGATTAGGCTAAGAATACGTTACACCTTAATTAACATAAGCAACATTTCACACTTCGTCATTTTATTATGGACATTAAACTTTTGCAAAGACCTTGAATGTCTTGGCCCATAACCCTAATCTCATTCAACATCTGTCAACTGTCATTCCAGAGGAAATCCGTAATGAGTTGAAGGATGGTGGAAAAGAAGGCCCCAATGCATCGTCTGCATTGCCTCTGCCAAAAGATGACGAGGCAAACATCATTACGGCAGAGAAATACTTCCTTCCCTTTGAGCTTGCTTGCCAGAGCAAAGCTTCGAGGATCGTTGTCACTGCACTCGACTGTTTACAAAAACTCATAGCGTATGGTCATTTAACAGGAAATATTCCTGACTCGACAACCCCAGGAAAGTTTCTAATTGACAGAATTGTCGAGACGATATGCGGGTGTTTCAGCGGCCCACAGACAGACGAAGGAGTTCAGCTACAAATAATCAAGGTGAAAAGATAAATCCCATTGGTCATAGTGTCATTTCATTGGACGCTCTAGCCTACAACAGCCCGGGTAATGTTAGACCTAAATCTAAATCGTAACCAACAGTATTCCCGTTACCATTACCAGGTGTCGTTCCCGGGCTATTGTAGATCTCCTTTGTCTAGCCTTGGCGATAGGCCTAGTCCTAGCCTAGGCCCAGATAGAAGTCATGATGACATGTAGGCTAACTACTTCTTATTAAGAGGGATAGTAAGGAGATTAGCCTAACAACTTCCATGTCTATAGAGGTGCAACTCCACTAAAATAATTGTTTACGGAAGGTGTATGCCTTCTTTACCCTTTCAAAAGAAGTGTACCTACATTAATCGTATGTTAGGTACGTGGTACCTACTTAGAGCTATGTCAGAGTATTGCGCAGTGTGATGACAAGAAGCGCCATATAGGTTAAAAGGACTTAACATGCCTAGGCCTACTCAGGGTACCGCAACCGGTGGGGGCTAACTTATTTAAAATGATTTGCGACTTGCGAGACATGAAAGTTGTTTTTATTCTACCAGGTAGGCATATTCTTTCAGTTTTGGGTAGGTTGGCCTGTTCTGTTGGTACCTACCGTATTGGACCGAATATAGCACGATCTCGAATATAACACGACCCCCAATTTTTCAGTCATTTCAAGAAAAAATAAAAATTAAATTAAATTTAAAATGTACAAGAAACATTTTTTATTTACAATGCAATGAATGAATATACCACCGCCTGCTCGAATGGGATGAACCCAAATAGACTGCCTGTTTTGTGAGTCATTTTCCCTTGTTAAATAATTGACCAACAAAAGGCAGAGCTTTGTAAAAATTTCCCGCAAAAGCGCCAACAATTTGAAGTTGCAAAGAAGCCCCAACTAAAAACCTTTATCTAAGATCTCTGGTTGTCTGTGTGTCTAACTGTTTGTGTATGTGTGACTGTGTGTCGGTAAACAAAACCTGTCATGTTTCTTCATATACTCAACAGAGCGTGCTAGTTACGGTGCAAAAATCTTCTTTCAAAAAACAGCGACTGTGATTAGGACCGAAATGTTGGCTCACAAAACAGGCAGTCTATTTGGGTTCATCCCATTCAAGCAGGCGGTGGAATATACTAAAGTTTCATTCTTACAACAAAACATTTTGAACAATGTTAAGGCCTAGTCCTATGTTTTCTAACAGGGTAGGGACTAGGGAGGGCCAAGCACAAGCTCACATAGGCCAACCACAGTTCACCAGGCTGATGAAGGGATTACAAATCGTTCATTGTGACCTAGAATCGATTTGGGATCAATTCCCAAGAAAAAACTTTTAATTGTACGCACAGTTATTTTGGTGGTCATTTTCCGCGGAACCCGTGAACCGTGATGGAGCCCGTGATGACATCAACCGTCCGCCTCACGGGATCGGCTGGCGTCAAGTGGGTGGGCGGGGCGATGCGCAGCAGCCGATGCGCGGGAGTTGTATTGCGGGTGGCCTATGTTCAGGCGCTATTTCAAAAGCAAGAGCGTGGTAATAACGCGTGTGCTGTTTTAGAGATAGTATTTTCGGAAAAAAACATTGCGCTATATTCGGTCCGATACGGTAACTTCTTTGTCATAATGTGTGTCCCAAAAGCGTGTCACTGACATTGTGGATTGCATCCAGCAGTTGACCTTGTGTACACGTTTGTAGTCGATGGTACTGGCAGGCTCATAATATTGTTATGTATAAGGGTTTTGGATTGGAGACTTGGGCAATTGATGTTAATGCCTAAATTGCTCTATGGGGGGCATAGCAAATTAGTGTCCAACTCTATACTTATTGACCAAGACCGTTATGTCTGGGAATTCTGGAACTGGGCTCATAATGGGGTGTGAGACACAGTGATGAGACGTGGTTCCAATTAAGAGACGAGCACTGTATTGATGACAAACATAAATAACCTTCCTATTGTGGCCTAGAATCGAACCTCTGAGTTCCGTCTGGCAGACCGTGGTTTCATACCTCTACTGACTCTATGACTTACTAATTAGTGTGCATGGCTTACCAATTGACTCCTAGTTCCTGGTATGTGGTTTAGACTGGCTACCTCCGGACACCCTGATGTCGAACCTGGTGATATCTTCTCTCTTCTTCACCACTTCTTATGGCTAATCCTTCATCCAGTAATCCTCACTTAGAACTCTTCCTGGACACTTGCTATTTCCTTCACAATGTTTTATCAACTCTCCCGACTTTCTCGTGCGCGTCTCGCTCCTGCCTGATCTCTCCTCTTCCCCCTCCATGGTCTGGATGACCACGTAGGGTTCCTCAGCCAATCCTGGCTCATTTCTCCCTAAGATAACGTCACCTCGTCTCGTAATTATCAACGATCGTATCTACGTACCTTGGCATTCTCTCGTTCAATGCACTCAATCCGGTAATCCTCACTTAGAACTCTTCCTGGACACTTGCTATTTCCTTCACAATGTTTTGTCAACTCTCCCGACTTCCTCGTGCGTGTCTCGCTCCTGCCTGATCTCTCCTCTTCCCCCTCCATGGTCTGGATGACCACGTGGGGTTCCTCAGCCAATCCTGGCTCATTTCTCCCTAAGATAACGTCACCTCGTCTCGTAATTATCAACGATCGTATCTACGTACCTCGGCATTCTCTAGTTCAATGCACTCAATCAAAGTCCGATCTATTAGCACTATTTAGTTGTGCAATCTTTAGTCCTCAACGTTTTGTCGGTCATTTCCTATTGTGTATTGCGACCAAATGAGCCACACCTGAAACTACCTAGACGTCTTGACCCTAAATGAACTCGCGTATGTTCTCTGATTGGATTCCGAAATAATTAGCATTTGGACCACAAGGACTCTACAGTACTTGAAAATATTCTCTTCCATGTTTGCCTTCTATCGCTTTAATCATTGTTGTCAATGTTATCCACAGCTCAGCATTGTGTCCACCTCATTTACCCTCTCATCACAGGGGCCAAAGTTAGCCTACCCATCCCATAGGCAGAGCCTTCATATTTACAAAGCTCTTTTTAACCCGCACTAACCCCTCCGCAAGTCCATTCCTCTACCACCGTTCTAGCCAGGAAGGAATACTTCCCTAAATCAGTTCTTCATAGGCCTATCTCCACTCGTGATCTTCCCTTGCTATGTATTTGACCCTCATCAGATCTAGTTATAAATATGTATAGGCTTAGGCCCTATGCAATTCATACCATCCCTCCTAGATTTTTTTCTCAAGCCACTGTTTTTTCTACTCATATCGCATCCAACTTTTCCCAACCCTAGATCCCCATACCACAAACCTGACTTACCACCCTCTATATTCTCATTGTACTATTTAGTGATGGGGGTTCTTCCTGCGGAAAAGATTCCAATTTGGAAAGTTTTCCTGGAAGGATGCAAATTTGCTTCAATCAAAAATTTTATACATTTTCTATGATGTGCCTCCTTAGGCATATATCCAGTGTTGGGTAAGTTTCCCGCCCAAAAAAAGAAGAACCTTTTTTTAAAAGTTAAAGTTACTTTGCCTTCAAATGGAACTTTTAAAAGTTACAGTTCCTTCACAAAAAAAGGAACTTTTGAGTTCCTGAAATAATAAAAGTTCCTGGTTAAAAGTTTCTTTATCAGATAAATTATGGTACATAGGATTTTTAGGTCGCCATTTTTGTGCCGCGTCGTCGCTAGTAAATATGACAGGCTCATCAATCGAGGTTATGTCTCCTAAAAATGATATGCTACTGTTTTTAATCAACTAATGTTTATATTTGTATTCAACTAAATCCGTTTTCAGATGTATAAGCATGGTGGGTTTTGTCATCACTAAGAGTGAAAGGAACTTCTAAAACTTTATTGAAAGTTACCAAAAATTTGTAACTTTTGTGTTGAAAGTTCCTCTAACTAAAAATGAAACGCGTTCCTTAAAAAGTTCCCGAAAAAAGAACGCGTTCCTTTTTTAAAAGTTCCTACCCAACACTGCCTGTATCATTCATAAAAAGAATGTAATTTATTCATTTCATGCATTTGGCGGCAGCCTACTAGTATCAAGCACTGACAAAGTGACAACAGCCTACGCTTGGAAATTGAGATTTTTTCAGCACAACCAGTCAACCAGCAAAATTTTATTTTCTTAGAAGTAAGAACACATTTGTCTTAGTTGTTATGACAAATAATCATTTAAAAAACATGATTACCTACCTATGTTAATATAAGTTAGGTTATGTAGAAAGAATGCCAATCGGCTGGAGTATATGTTAATATAAGAAGATGGAAATTTTCCAAGGGAATTTTCCCCGTCTGGGCCTGGGGTAGAATTGGCCCAGAGCATGGCTCTGCTAATCGTAAAAGGCGATTCAAGAGAAAAAGTCCACCTCGCAAACATCAGCTAGTACGAGCGGAGTATATTACTCCCCGAATCTAGAAGCGAGCTCTGGCAATCGTCGTCGGGGACCTTGCCCCCTTCCCTAGACGACCCCTCGACGACGATGATGACAATGATACCACGAACGATGACGAAGACAATTGACGACCACGACGTGAGAACCCCCTTTCCTCCCCTTACCCGTGGCTTGGTTCTGACCAGCATAGGCCTCTCCCCCCCAGGTTAGAGTGGTGCATTATGACCTTACGGTTGACGCGTCCTTAATCCAAATAAACAAAAAAAAATCCAAATCTGAATTTTTTCCAGCGGAAATTTTCCAACCCACATCCCTACTTCCATTCCTGTCGGCCAGATCCCTCCAGGACCTTCCGAGCTGCCCTCCTTGACTGCCTTAAACCCTGCTATCTCCCCACTGTCTACAGGCCTCATGTTGGTTGATACTTGATACGTAATGTATGTATTTTTTGTAGGAACTCATCCTTGCTTGGAAAAAATGTTTTGTTGATTCCCACGTTTGTCTTCCCTCTCTCTCCCTCTCTCTCTCACCTTCCTACACATATTTTCCCCTTGTTTTAGCAGCACTTTTCTGAACTGGTCTTCAATAAATCTTATTTCTATTCCACACCATTCCCCTGCCATCCCGTTGAGTAAGAAAAAACTCTGGTCTTAGAATAGAACTAAGGTTATTGCCTGGAATGAAACAAATTATAATGTTTTTAACCTTTCTTTTCAGGCTTTGTTAACCGTGGTTACTAGTCAGCATGTAGAAGTTCATGAAGGAACCGTCTTATTAGCTGTACGAACTTGCTACAATATTTATTTAGCAAGTAAGAATCTAATCAATCAAACAACGGCAAGAGCGACTCTGACTCAAATGCTCAATGTCATATTCACGCGAATGGAACATCAAGCCGTAAGTTACCTTTTCTCTGCATTATTTTCTTTGCTTAGCATTTTAGGCTAGCCTTTAAGTTTGTGTACCAGGCAAGTTCCTCCACAATAATGCCTACTTGAGTGGCATCACAAGCCTTGGCAAGTGTGCACCCGGCATGAGAATTAAATCAAAGGTAATCTTTTACAGACACCACCGACCCTCACTCGGCAAATCTTTGATTTGTTCTAAAAGACACCTTTATAGTCGCACTAAGTTAGCACCCAGTAGACGGGCAAGGAGTCGACAGTTTGCCCTATTTATGTACTACAAAAAACTGTCCCTAATTGATTTCTATATTAGAAATAAGCCTGCGCTAAGGTTATCAATGTTTCCACTTTTCTCCGGTTCTTTCTGTAGTTTTTCCAATAGGGCCTCTAGGCATATAGGTAGCAGCATAGGCCTACCAAACTGGGACCTACAGGTACTAACAACTTTTTATAGGTAGGCCCACATGTTTTGCAAGATAAATCAATCACACTTAAAAATCAATCTCTTTAGGCTGATGATGCAGGAAAAGTTAAAGACCCTTTGGAAAATTTGGAACAGTCACAGCGTGAAACATCAGATCAAGAACAAACGTCAGATGCTGATGCAACTGGGACATCTGCAAAAAGGAATGAAGATGAAGAAACAGCCGTCCAAACAGAAAGTGAACTTACTCCCGGGTAAGTGATACACTTAGTCGTAGTGGTTCCTAATCTGTGTTGTTTTATTTTAACTCTGATTCGGGTGTGATGTGGGAATACAAATTAAATTTGGTCTCTACTAGGCTACTCGGTACCACTTTTATCCCTCTAGGTAGTAAGTAGGGTACTGGGAGGGGCTATAGGACAATGACTAGATCAATGAGTTGGGAAGTTTTTTATGTTACATTGCCAACTTCTCACATTCTGTATGTAGGGCCTGCTGTTCTAGCATCTTCTGATGACTGATGTTGTGATATTAGGTCCGAAGAGGACAACTCCAAAGAATGTGGGTTTGAATTGAATCCTACATGTTTTGTCCTACATCCTCTTCTAGTGCTCTTCTCTAGTCACTAGTTGGTGAATAAAATATCAAGCACAATTACATTTATATTTTATGTGGAACAAACAACATGCGACGTTAAGTGACAATCTTACTCAAAGATAGAAAATGATGAAATTGTCGTAACATGTTACGTAGACCATACATTGCATGACATTACCTCATCGATGGGTGAATTTAGACTGGAATCAAAGGACCCCATATCAAATAAAGAGGCCTACCGATTGCTGGTTGGCCATAATTCACTTGTTGATGACTCCGGCATTGGCAGCCCATGATTCGGAACCACTTCCAATTATTATTATTGTGTCTATTTAAAAAAATATGTTCTCTATGCGGACAAATATTATTTTCTTTTAACTGTTACAGCGACATGGTTCGAGGCATGTTGAACGGAATTGTCGACAGCGTTGTCCAAGGCTGCGAATCGGACCCGGCGATCGACGCAGGCGATTCGTCTTCTCAACACACAGCCGAGTCTCAGAACGAAAGTATCAGCTCGCAGAATCAAACCACAACGCCGACAATGACCAGGGTGCCCTCACAAGTAAGATGATTAGACAGACACAGACCTAGCCACGATCCTACATTTGGTATTAGAGATAGGTAGCCTACAGTGAGGACTGAGGACCAATATAGTGACATCCAGAATTGGTTTACAACAAGTCAATAAGTCTAACTAGTAACTAGACTTCTGCACCTTGTACCAAACTAGAATGTCAGTTTTTCTTTCCAAAAATGCACCAATCATTTACATAGGCAGGAAGTCAATGTAAACTTACTAAACTACAATCAAAGTTTCAACTGAAAGTAACTCGAATTTCTATTATCTTTCCAGGAAAGTATGAATGAGAACGATGCAGCAGTAACGGCCAAGTTCACCCACATCTTGCAGAAGGACGCGTTCCTGGTGTTTCGCGCCCTGTGCAAACTGTCCATGAAGCCCCTCCCTGATGGACAGCTGGACCCTAAGTAAGTCTTGACCAACCCATGGTGCAAAGATGTTCCACTCCAGATGGCTTACAAGTTACAACAATTTAGTCTTTCAACCCATAGTTCAACCCATGCTTGAAATACTGACCAAAGATATGACTAGAACATGCTTCAGTCTTTAATTCAAATTCCATTGCCATGGACCCTAAAAACCACTTTACATTTTTTAATGAAGTATGCCATTGCAGTTTAGTCAAATGTCTAGGGACCTCGCTTATTTTTCATTAAAAAGATGTAATTTCTTTTTGTGAAATAATCTATCCTCAGCCTCCCTATTGTTGAACTGCAAGACCCACAACACAAATATAACGCGAGATATGGAGGGCAACGCTTTGCCCCTGTAGTGCAGGCAACTTGTATTGCATGCGTGTTTTGCTAGACAAAATGCTCGTCTCACAAGTTTTTGTGCTTGTGGGTTCAGGATGTATCGTGCGGGAGAAACATCAAGCGAAGAAGATCCTGATTATGAATTTGTTTACGTGGCACTTCTTGAATAGCCAAAGTGATTTTATGAGACGTTAAGCAATATTCAATCATTCAATCAATCAACGTTGCTCATTTGTCTAGCGCAAAACGATATCGCATCGTAGGCCGCTCAAGGTCAAGCCTCGCCGCTATCCCGATGCCTCCCGCCCACTCCTTACAGGCCTAGGCTATTGCTCTAGGGGTGGGTGACTAAAAAAACTTTGTCATTAGTCAGTCATTACTAAATTCTGCCACAGAATATTTTTTTTTGTAGGAATAGGAACTAGGTGTTCTAAAATGACATTATAGGTACAAGGTATTAATTTATTAAACTGTTTCTTGTTTGACAGGTCACCCGATCTTCATTCCTAGATCCTCTCCCTTTTCCTACCAACATGTTCATCCATCAGAATGCAGACCTACTCTTCCGAGCTAACACGACATGGTAATTAAACCAGTTTGTGAAAGTACTCTAAATGTACGTACCTAATTCCAGGTTTCACATATTAAAATTTATGGCCATGACGGATAGTTGTATATAAACTTTTATTAGGCTATTCAGTTGGCCCTACCTAAATCAATTTACCAAATGTATGTCTATTGTCTACCTTGTAAATGTAGTAGACCTACTACCAACTACATATGGTAATTGTATGCAAAACAATCACATTGTTTTTATAGCATTGTTAAATACTGTAGCAGGATACAATGATTCTGCTATTGTATTGTGTCATCGTCTCATTGTGAAAAATATGGATACAGTAACCCCTCTAATGTTGTAAATTTGAGGCAAATTTTAGAGTAAATTTTATATGCTAAATGCATAAAGTTTAATTTTTTAAACTAGGAAAACGCTTAAGTCTCGCCGCGTTTGAATGAGCTTTTTTGTAAGTTAGTTTTTAGTTTGCGTGGACCACTTTTCCTTTGCAAGTGCTTTTTGAATGCATTGTACGTGATTGTTGTCAAGTTTTCTATTGTTACTTGTTAATTGTTATTTTTAAACCTAAAAAAACTCATTAAAATCTTTATTCTACAAATTCTGCTAACTTTTTCAACTTTTTCTTTCAAAAGCAACACATCACCATTACCTTTATGTCCTTGTAAAATATGAAAGTTGTAGCCCTACCCTTTGGTCAGAATCGCCAAATGTCACAAAAATATCGCACTAAAATAAAATAAATCGTAAACGTACGATATTCATGAGAAATATTTCTTCGATTGTACCAAAAACGTGGCAGGTCTAAGTTCAGAGATTTCGAAGGTCCCCTCAATTTTCATCATGATCGCATATGCCGTTTGCCCGGTAGGGTGCGAACAAACCGACAGAAAAACAAAAACATTGGAGCTAAATTTTTTGAGGGGTCAGTGAAATTGAAGTCTTTGCTTTGCTCATCCAAATAGGCCCTATTACTGCATTGTGCATTGAATTGTACAGTGGTCACATGGTTGGTTAAATTATAGACCTAAGTAGGGGCTCCCATACACATTGTGTACCTGCTAATGATGATTGATTGTTGGATTGGAAACTATTTTTTTAGATTATAGTTTTTTTGTTTCTTCATGTGTTTAGCTAATACATTACAAACTAACAGTTAAATTTGGTTTAGACTGGAGAAGGGTTGACAGGTTGGGAAGCATAGAGAACATAAAGCCCATCCTGAAGGGCTGGGGACGACAAAACTTTTCACCTGCTGATGACAACTGCAACTAATTTAAAGTTGTTTGTTACCTTAATCCACCACGCGTTTTGTCCTTCTGGGAATTTATTTTAGATAGTGGCATACTTTCACAACTGTTTTTAACATACCATGTTGCGCCTTGTTCACCGCATGTCTCGTCTGATTCCGACCGGTTGTTCCGCAGGTCGCACGAACTTCGCTCCAAGATCCTCTCTCTGCACCTGCTGCTCTCTATCCTCCAGAATGCGGGACCGGTGTTCAGAGCGAACGAGATGTTTGTCACGGCCATCAAGCAGTACCTCTGCGTCGCGTTGAGCAAGAACGGTGTCTCATCTGTACCTGAAGTCTTTGAGTTGTCTCTTGCAATCTTCTTGGCTCTACTCTCCAAGTTCAAGATGCATCTCAAAATGCAAATAGAAGTAGGTTCCTGTCCGTGTATTCTCAGTCGGATGTGCCATATTTTGTGTTAATTTAATTGTTCAATTCAATATATGCGAATCCTGATTTTATAGTTTTTGTAGTACGTACCTGCTAAAAATTACTAGTTATTAGGAGGATTCTCAATACTTTTCAAATATCTACCTACAACATAACATTAATTTAGGGTGGTGTTTGCATCTCAAAATAGTTTATCGGGTTTAAGGTGTTCACCATTGAAGTGTTACAATTTGCATCAAACATGTTTTGAATATTGACTCATCTATGAGTAGGCCTACATTTCAAACCATTTTTAAACCAAAACAGTTTTTTGGTCTTATGGTAACATTGAGTTTACTTTCAAATTTAAATTAAAAATATATTATAATAGCTAGCAAGCACTGATAAGCCGTAGACCGAGAAAATGGTGACTCGTCACCCCCCGACCCGATGCATGCATAGGGGTCTGATATTATTATTATAAGAAGTTATACATAGGCATCGCATATGGAATAAATATTTTATTTTTGTCAAATTCTTGTTTGCTTAAGAGTCCGATGAATGGCTGGGCGCTGTCAAATTTTGCGGTGAAAGTCGGAACTACTAGCGCACGACACGCCTGTGAGATATGCAACTTCTTTTACTTTTGTACAAGGAGGTCTGCTCACCGACAGGGGTTGTTTTGACGGTTGGTCAGGGGGCGGGGGTTATATTTATTACCTCGCAGGCAGGACTGAGAAACCTTTCAAGGCCAGATGCGCCGACAGGTCTCATTCATGGGACGGAGGGTAGTCATAAAATTAATAGCATTGCTATTCAACGAGAACTCCAATACGGCGTAGCATCCCATGACAGTAAAATGTTTGGTCGGGTCGCGTGTATATGTCTTCATTCTACCAACTTTCATCCCAACATATTAGTATGTAAAAATAAATAAATAATTTCGAATAACTCATTTAATTGGTAAGCCTACACGGAACCTTCATCGTGTGATCATATTATTTGTAATATTACATACCATGGAACATAATCGAATTCATTCGATGTAAAAACAAAAACCGTATCATAAAACTGGGAAATTACAATAAAATAATTGGTTATATTGATTGAAAACACCTCCGCAATTTACGTGTCTTTAGGGTGAGCCTCGTTCTCTGGAGGGATATGGCAACATTCGAAGTGAGGGGGGAATTGGGGTTTCTACTACCTGTCAACGTCCATTCACACATCTGTTGTGATCAAAATAATTTTTTCCGCGAGAATTTTTTTTTGCCGAAAATTTAACAGCATGGCTCAAATATGTAGCTCGAGTTATGGAATGTGTTTTTTTTGCCGAGTACCAACGATCAAAATTGGCCGAGATAAGGATTATTTATTTCACGTTCAACAATTCAGATTTGCACCCACAAGTGCCAAGTAACTACGGCTTACAATACAATACAAAGATAATATACATATCATGTAACACACGTACAAGTAGCCCCATTATAAAATAAACAAATATAATTAGTACCTACAAATTGTTGCTACACTGAATGTTGTTGACAAATCGTGTTATATTGTTCACGGCGAAAATTTATATTGTTTTCGTAACAACTAGGAAACTTAAAAAATTGTATTGTATGCATTCAACTTGTTTAATTTTGGTGTCGTGATGAGGATTCCACACAACTCTCCGTAGTCAACTTGGGGTCGAATCAAGAATACATAAATACCCCATGATGACTATACGCGATTGTTGTGTGTCATATAGTAAAGAGGGTGGAAAACTGAAGAAGGAAAGAAGTTGACATTGGGCGTTATAAACCGGGGTGAGAATGAAGTTGTCCGTTTCCAATTAGTTATCTTTATTGCAATGACACGGGGCTCTTTATCAATTGGTTGAATGGGTGTGTTCTATAAAAGATACCTACATCAGTAGGCCTATACCTTATAGGGCCTACATCAACGTTTAGGATAACAGAACTGTAGCTAGCATTCTTGGAATCTTAGCACATAAAATGACAACTAATCACACTTTCTTAAAATGTTACCGGATACAGGACAATTTACGTATAATTTACGCGAAACAGTAATAATAATATCGTTACACATTTCGGTAAACCTTATAAAAAATATTACTGGATATAAAATAACAGGTATAATTAACAAGAAACAGCAACAATATGGTTATACATTTCGGTAAAACAAAGCACATAAAATATTACCGGGTATAAATAAACAGGCAATTTACGAGAAACAGCAATAATATGGTTACACATTTCGGTAAAACTAAGCACATAAAAGATTACCGGGTATAAAATAACACGTAATTTACGAGAAACAGCAATAATATCTTTACACATTTCGGTAAAACAAAGCACATACAATATTACCGGTAAAAATAAACAGGTAATTTACAAAAAACAGCAAAATGTCGTTGCTGGTTCACTGAATTCCGTCTCCCGAATCCTGTTAAAATTAAAGAAAAATAATTTAGATTCAGAGGATTATTTTCATAATTTTAAAGTTATTCGAAATGTTCTTAGATTTGAGTTTGATTTATTTATGCTAATGATTGTATAACTTTTGAACCAATTACTTGTTCACACGAATATAAAGTTTTATTTGCATTTCCATATTGATAAGTGTAGTTTTTATTTTTAGTATTAGCTATAGCGGTACAAATGTAAGTGTTGTTGTACCAACGGTGATCATCGTCGTTTACCACGACTTGGGATCGAACTCTGGACCTCCCTCCAACTATTTCGTATTTCCAATATTCCCAGTGGTCAAATTGCTGGTGGGTGGGGGGAAATAGACCATCTTTGAAGCTGAGGGTTTTCTACCTGCTGCATTCTCTTGTTTTATTTGTTCTATTAATTTATTGATATTTTTTGTTTAATTGCAAATATTTAATAACGTTGTTAAAATATTAAGCGTGTGTCTTGAGTTTCATTTTTTGGACGAAATTCTACGATAAAAACTGACTTAGTTACGGATAATGCTTCTACAATATATTTTAATAATATTATAATAATAATTTATATATATAATAATTTAATAATATTTGTATATTTCAGTCAGTTTTGATCGTAGACACTAGGGAAAAAAACGCATTTCATAACTCAAGCTACACATTTGAACCACGTTATTAAATATTTGCAATTATAAAAAAAAATATTTTGCTGAATAAATTATTTTCATCACAATAGATTTGAAATGGTCTATGGCAGATAGAAAAAAACCATGTTCACTCCCAAGCTTGCTGCCTCGTTCCCGTCTAGCGATTTGAAAAAAGGTGGAAAGGGAAAAATGCACACAGAGGCTGTTATAAAGAATAATTCATTATATTCTGTGAGTGCTTTGTAATTAGTATGGTAATGAGGAAACACCGATAAAATACACAAAGTTATATTCAAAGAATTGGTGCTACTATAGTGGAGCGACGGAATGAAAGAATGATTGAATGAAAGTCCAAGGTTCGATCTCCACCCGTGTCACGGTGGCAAACCAGCATCACATGACAATAAACAAATAACAATTAACATTGCTTCCCTTTTAGATAATCGCCGACACTGACGAGATTTGCGACAGTGTTCTTCTTTCGTTTCCTAGACGAATGCATCATCTTTTTCTTTCCATAACGATAATCCATGTTCTCCATCGTGTACAACACATAAACCAGCATAAACTGTATCGACACAACAAATATCGACAATAATGGTTCATCACCCTGTCCAACCCACACCACCCTGCTTTCACCCGACCTCCTTCCACCCGCCGCCATAAAACCAACCCAACCCCGGCAACCCTCGCCGGTCCTGCCTGTCATAAACATTGCCCTCGAAAATTTGAAATTACTAGCGTTTCGATGCTAGCGTTACCTATCGGCTGAACGCTGAAGATCTTAGTGACAAATTTTGCAATATGCATAACGATGTAAAAACCAAACGAGTACTTCTAGAACATCAGATTTTTACAGAGTACGTATTCAATTGTTATCTAGGTCAGTACGTTTTGATTTTTTTTTCCTGGTGAAATTCTACATGTTATCCGTTATTCTGTTTAATGTCAATTGACATTTTTTTCCTCGGCTTAGAAAAATTATTATCATAATTTGGTTAAGCACTAATCTAGAGGACATTGTTTTCTGTGTACCTGATTTTTTGCAAAAAAACGAGCTATTACTTTCGGAGTTACATAGTTTATGAAATGACCCTCTCCGAGCGCATCAGCCAGAGCTCCATGCATGCGGCTCTGAACCTACCAACATCACAGTTGCCCAAAACTTGACACAGTTGTCACGGATGTACAAATGAAGGGCTGTATGGTTACACTTTTCTAAGAATGATGTACCCTAAAAGTAAAAGGTGATAATTTTTTTTTAAAACAACCAACTTGATTGCTGTACAAGAACTGATTTTCAGTGGAGAACTTCAATAAAAAGCTGTTGGGCTAACTTTTTCTTCTATTGATAATATATGCCTTTCTTTTTCACAGGTATTTTTCAAAGAGATCTTCTTAAACATATTGGAAACATCAAGTTCCTCTTTTGAACACAAGTGGATGGTGATACAAGCATTGACGCGGATCTGCGCGGACGCACAGAGTGTCGTCGACATATACGTCAACTACGACTGTGACTTGGCAGCCGCGAATCTGTTTGAGCGGCTCGTCAACGACCTGTCGAAGATCGCCCAAGGTCGGCAGGCGCTGGAGTTGGGAGCTACGCCCAATCAGGAGAAGTCCATGAGAATCCGGGGGCTCGAGTGTCTAGTCTCAATCCTTAAATGCATGGTGAGGAAGCCCTTTAAATGCTTGATCATCAATTATCAAATTTTGTATTTGATGCTCGTTAATGTTTGTAAGATCAATCAATCGCTAAACTACTAATCAAATACAATTTTAATTTTTGGGGGGGATATGTGTACAAGATTCCCCATTTAGGGCTATAGCTTAAACAAATTTCTAGTAAACCCCTTGTAGGCTAATTCAAAACTAGGTGCCGTATTAACTTGATTGCTAGCCAACCCCTGATTAAAAGTTCATACAACAAAAAAGTGTACTACTTAATACTAAGTTTTAAATCGTTTTCAAGCCGGGGTACCATTTTCTACTGTAAAAAGGTTTCAAAAAAGGTTAGCTTGTAATAGATTAAAATGTGTTTAATATTTATTAAATTTATATAGACTGGTACCTAACGCAAACATATGCAGACACATTGAACTGACTGAAGTGTGTTTAACTTAAATGTTAGTGGTTTTTGTTCAAACTGGAGTTTCAGGTTAGCATATAATAATTGTTCCTTAGGTGTATCCTATCATAATAGAAATGTAAGAAATGAGTAGAGATGTGCAAAAATGGTTTTTTAAAGTTTGAAAATTCGCGCCTTAAAAATAAAAATTCGCGATTTGTCGCGATTTACCAAAAAAAAACAATTTTCCCATGCACAACTTAAAAAAAAAAAAAAAAAATCAATTTCAGCCTTCAGTTTTCAAAGTTTCCGACAGTTTTTACCAGAATTAATTTCGTCTACCCGGCACCTCCACCAAATCTTACGAAATTTGCATTTTTTTGTTTTTGATATGGATTTGAAGTATTTTGAGCTTACTCTCGTTCAAACGATTATTAAGATCTCACAATCGCGTTGTATGACCCGGCGCCTCCACCATATCTACCAGCAAGTATTAATTTAATTTCGACTTCGACCCGGCACCTCCACCAAAACTTTGAAATTTTTTTATTTTTTAAAATTTCGCGACCTAATTCGCATTTAAGGACATAATTGCTAATTTCGCCACTAGTTCGCGGTATCAACTAAAATTTCGCGAATTGGAAATTGGTACCATTCAATCACAATTCATGAGATTCAATGTGCAAACTGAATTGAAGGGATTATTGCAACTTTAAAAAAATTCGCGAATTTCGTTGTCACCATTTTTGCACATCTCTAGAAATGAGGCAAAGAGTAGCAATCTGCTAAATCTCATATTACAATTATGTAGATCTTTGTTTACTATTGTGCCTACTTATTTCGGCATGATTGAGACTGGTTTAGTTTGAAATGCCAGGGGGTATGGACAGGAGGGAACAGGAGTCCTATCTTTACTGTTTGTCAAGACACATGATGACATAGATATGTCAATGTGGGCATAAGAGAAGAAGAAGAGAGTTTGCCATACCCATAACCTTGTTTATTTCTTGAAGGTCGAGTGGAGCAAAGATCTGTACGTGAACCCGAACTCTCAGACGAGTCTCGGTGCGGCCGACAAACACGCCAAGGAGACGGAAACGAGTGACATTCCCTCCACCAGGGGCACCAGTATCAACTCTTTCGGCAGCAACAACAGCCTCAACTCGGGCAACTCGGAACTTGTCGGCGGCAATCGCGAAGTGCCGCACACGCCCGAACAGTTTGAAGTACTAAAACACCAGAAGGAAATCTGGGAGACGGGGATAACAATATTCAATAGAAAGCCAAAGAAGGGGGTGCAGTTCCTACAGGAGCAAGGACTTTTAGGGATGACATCGGGCGAGATCGCTGAATGGCTACATACCGACGACAGACTTGACAAGACTGGGATTGGAGATTTTTTGGGAGACAACGATGATTTCAGTAAAGAGGTAGGGACTAAGAATTATTTTCTTTAAAATTTAAATCCATTTATATTTAATAGTGTGCTACTCCATCCATAGGTATGTTAGGGTCTAAAAAAGTAATTACAGAATTGGTGCAATTTCTTAGTATAATTTGAATTCCAAAATTACAACAATGTATCCTACCGTACTTACAAATCACTCCATTTAGATATAAGCATACCGGTAACCCCCATTTTGTGAAATTTTATGTCAACCCTACAGCTCTTTAGCCTGCAAACAAAAAATTATAAAATTTTGCAAAACGACAAGTTCAGTGAAGTTAATTATTATGGCCATTTCTACAACCACTCACTGCTTCTTGAAGAAACACTCCTGCAAGTGAATAAAACTAAAAAAATACAGTTAACATTTTGTATGGGTCAAGTTCATTTTGACTCATTTGAGAATTAATATTTTTATGCAAATCAATAATTTTGTTATCACCTCTAACCATAGCTACTCAATTGGCTTGTTCACTGCGACTTTTACTCACCACGCTGCGCTATTGTACTAACCCCCCACCGCCGTCTGGATGCCTGTAAAGGCGGATGTAGAGTGTAGACGGCGGTGATAGCCCAACTTGCGGGTGTCATGGCTGCACATAACTGTCAGCAGCCTACTGTTTTTACTGTCAGTTTGCATAGTTTTATGTTGAAAGCAAAGTGTCCAAATGCTGTGTGTATTTGTGTAAGGAGAGAGGAGGGCATACTGTCGTGTTTATAACTACAAATAAATACAATCACACATAATATACTGACAATTGAGTCTTTATTCGGCCTACTGCCAACGTAACCTCTCTCATGACAACAAATCAACACTGGAAGCGTATGCAAGTAGGGCCTAGGGCGTATGCAAGTAGGGCCTAGGCCTATACTTGCTAATTTATAATACCATGATATTGATATGCCTAGGTCTACATCTAATGCTGAAGAAAAGCCTAGGCCCTAGTCCTTAGTAGCCTTATTCCAAGTAGGCCTAGGTCTAATCTCAATAACAGTGCTAGGCCCCAGGTTTAGACTTCAACGGCGCCATGTGCTTTCAGCTCTTATTTTAATTTTCCTATCGTTCACGTTTTCATTGTTTAAAATTTTAAACAAACAAAATATGCTATTGAATAACATTATTTGAAATAGGCCGTACGACTACTTACGTAAAACAATTGATTAAAGAAGGAATGGTAAAACAATACGTAAACAAACAATCGAGGAAGCATACAGATTTGACAATACAGAGCCTGCTATACATAGTTTATTTCAATCACCGCCACGGTCTTAGGGCAGGGTCCACTAGATACCAAACAAGCAGCTCAGAATAAGTATCTAGTAGACCCTGGTTTAGGGGGTTAGTGCAGTTGCGCGATCTGCGCGGAGCTTTGCGTGAACAAGCCAATTGCATGAGCCTGTGGCTGTCATTTAGTATTAGTAGTAGGGGTGTGCGGGTACCCGAAATTTCGGGTCGGTTCGGGTATTTAGTACCCGAACCGAAGCGCGACAATTTGGAACCGATTTCGGTTCGGTTCCGGGTATTTGAATCGCGCGCGCAAGTCACGACTTCTCGCCAGTAGAAGGCTTTCAACTTGAACAGTCAGCCGGTCCAGGTGGATCGAGCGTGCACTTGGTTCGGCGCATGTCCCCTCTCACCTCTCAGTTGACCTTCCCCGCCCGCCCCACCCGTGAACAGTCAGCTGTGAAGTGGATCGTACGCGCATCGATGTGCGCACGGCCCGGCCCGCCTCTCAGCCAGCCGGCCTTGGCTATGACGAGTTACATCGCCCCGCAGCTATCTCTCTCGCACTCATTACGCTTATGGGCTAACACACGATGCAGCAACGGCGCTGGACTTTTATAGATATTTTAGTCCTGTTACGTAAATATTTTGTGTTATCATTCAAAATCAAGTAATGCACGTAAAGACTTCTATTATTTGTCAATTTTTGTAGATATTTGTGTGTTTTTACACAGGCCTGTTCAGTTGTCAAGTGGTTAATCTCAGTAATCCATAAATTAACATTTTTATTCATATTTTGATAGAACCGAAACCGGAACCGAAAAATCGGGTACTTTACTACCCGGAACCGAAACCAAAACCTGGAACCGCACATTCCTAATTAGTAGTATATCAATTCTCATTTACATTCTCGTGTACTAGATGATGTATGTATACGTCGACCAAATGAACTTCAGCAAACGGGACATGGTGTCCGCGCTGCGGTATTTCCTGGAGGGATTCCGGTTACCGGGGGAAGCGCAGAAGATCGACAGACTGATGGAGAAGTTCGCCAGCAGATACTGCGAGTGTAATCCCAAGTGAGTCCAGGTGTAATAGCAGGGATGGTCCAGAATAAAGATGTTTTGAAAATAAATGAAGTTGCAAAATTTTGAGCTCAACCTTTTTTTCTAGTATAGGCCTAGGCCTAATTGAGACTGTAGGCTTATTATTTTAATTTTTTCATAAAATTTGATATTTTTATTAAAATATATAGGCCTACATAATACTAACACTTCCAAAATTCTTTCCATAATATTGGTACACCACTTCTGCTTTGTTTTTGTTTTTTTAAATCATTATGTCGTGATTTTTCATTCACCAAAAAGATAAAAAAACGTATCTCTAGGCATAGGATATTTCAACGTTTAAACTTTAAATGCATGTAGCTGTTTAAACACTAAAATAGTGGTCCCAACAAAAGAATGCAGGTAGCTCGAAATTGTTTTCCCAACATAACAACTTTGTCAATTCTATTCACGTTAGTTCAGCGTGGATCTAGCACACGGAGGAACTCTGTGATCTGGCACAAATAATTTTTGCTTGCGTTGGTAAAAGATATTTCTCTTTCAAACACTAACGCGACATTCCGTTTACCGCGCATTCATTCTACCCCCACAACTACCAAGCATTGCATTCTTTTGTTGGATCAAGTATATTGCTAAAAATTAAAATTCATTTAAAATATTTAATCTTAATTTTTAAATTATATATCCCCCCCCCCCCCCCCCCCCCCACCCCCTCAATTTCTACAAACAAAGCGCGATACTGACGTACTCCGCTTCCTCGTTGCAGCAACGGCCTGTTTGCGAGCGCCGACACCGCGTACGTGCTGGCCTACTCCGTCATCATGCTGACCACCGACCTCCACTCGCCGCAGGTCAAGAGCAAGATGACCAAGGAGCAGTACATCAGACTCAATCGAGGTATCAGCGACAGTAAAGATCTGCCAGAGGAATACCTCTCGAACATCTACGACGAGATCGCCGGCCACGAGATCAAGATGAAGGGAACCGTCAACAAGCCAGGCAAACAAGGTAAATTTGCATCGAGACGAGAAATGTATTGCTGCCACACATTGCTTAACTAATTGCCCCTTTATATTACTACTGCTACTACATCACTACTACAGTCAAGCCCAAGTGGCAAGCCCAATTTAACAAGTCTGGAGAAAAACTAGATATAGGTAACTTTGTTTAAGATTATTCTATAGCCCGCGCTGCCACTTGATTTAGCGCTAGCGTTCCCCCCTAGCTCGCGAACGGCTCCGTTACCGGCGAATGGCCTCTAAAAGTTCAGCGTTTTCCCGATAGACTGCGAAACCGAAAACATCGCTTGGCTAGCTACATCCGGCCGCGTTATATTTGAAGTTATATCTCGCGATAAATCCGATCGCGCGGAGAAGACCTTATATGAAGAGTATGAGTCATGGTGTGATTACAGCGGTATGCAGTTGCACTGTGCAGGCCGCTAGACTAGCTAGCTAAGCTAGACCCAAACAACACACACACAGTTTGTTGATACAACCAACCACTTCTCAGTTATTTAGATAGATGTTATTTTGTAAGTGTGACATAGGCCTACGAATATAACGACAGTTCACTGATTGCATTTTGATTCAATTTCCAATCAATCCGCAGTCGGTTGCATCTGAAAATCATCTGCTAAAGGCCTAAAAAGTTATGTCGGTAATCGACACCCGACGATTCAAATCTTGTCGTGAATCATAAATAAAGTAATATGTATTAATGATTAAATGTCTTTTTCAGAGGCGTGTTTGCCTGAATACGATAATATATTTACATTGTCAAAATAAATAGTTTTATGTTTAGTTTATGACTGATGAGTCTATAAAAATCTAAAAGCATCTCAATTCTCAAACGCTAATGTTAACAGATTCGATTGAGGGAATGAGTGTGCTTAGTTACAATAGTCTATATTTTTTCTAAATTGCCGTATGAAATATTGCCAGCTCTCAATATGACAGCCGTCATAACATGCTGAAACACATGATCTAACAATATATGGCTGAAACGCAATATTAGACTGGTGCCGACGATTGACGAAAGGCAGGAAGGCAACGAAACGTCAAGTGCGCAAGAATAGTCACAATAAACGTGTTATTGCACTCTGCAACGCGCTCAATGCTTGGAAAATGGGATAATCTCAGAAGTCAGAACTGCATCATTGTCCTCGAGTAGGCTTTCGTAAACGAAAATACATGATAAATTTTATAAAATGCTTATAAAAATAATGATAAGCATGAATCAGATCGACGTAACATAGAAAATAACAGTACACCACTCACGAAATGAATTATAATTCTTTTCCCGTTTCGCGACAGACAAGACACAGCGTCATTAACGCCCCCCCCCCCCCCCCCAGCGCGTGACCAGGTAGGCTTACTGTGATTGTTGCGTAAACAATGCTCGTCTTTGTGAAGGTCGCATTTCTTAGATGTCTTGGCTCTGTGAAGTTCGATTGCATCGTCCATGGTCCATCGATCGTCGTTCAATTGACAGCGTTATTGAAGTGTCCGACGTGTGGCCATGACTGGTATTCGTTGTTTGGTGATAAGATTAGCAGGCGCAAGCAAAGGAATGAACTGATACAATCATTAGGGCGGCGGGGGTGAGAGGCGTGCATTGGGAGAAAAGCGATGGCTTGACCTTCAGTGACCTCGAGATCACAGACAGATGCGCAAAGTAAACAGTTTCGTACTACTGGTACTAGGTGTTATTTTGGTAGTTGTTCATTACCGTTACGGGACCCCCCAGTAACAGTGGGGGGGGGGGAGCATGAAGTGCATTTGCTGTGTCAGCTAGGCCCCCCACGGTGCTTCGCGTTTCCCCCCAACCGCACTTACCTACTTTCCTTTTCGGGGGGATCCCTATAATGAACAAGTACTGTTTACCTGTTCGTTGTAACTCCCGTACCAACCATCATGAGCCGTGTCACTGTCACTAAAATGTGCGAGACTATGCATGCAATGCAATGCAAGTTGCCTGCACAACTAATGCAAAGCGTCGTCCTCCTCCGACGAACGAACGACGTGTTTCGGGCCGTTTTTGACCGATTGGCAATTATTTGTTTCGAGTGTCTACTATCGAAATTTTTAGATGAGCGAAGCGAAGACTTAAATTAGACTGAGCCCCCCCCCCCCCCAAAAAAAAAAAAAATAGCTCGGGTGTTTGTGTTTTGTTTTGTTGTTTGTTTTTCTGTCTGTTTGTTCGCGCTTACAGGTAACGGCATATGCGATCTTGATGAAAATTGGAGGGGACCTTCGAAATCTCTGAACTTAGACCTGCCACGTTTTTGGGTACAATCGAAGAAATATTTCTCATGAATATCGTACTTTGTTACGATTTTTTCGATTTTAAATGCGATATTTTCGTGATATTGGGGCCGATTCGGACCAAACGGGTGGGGCTACAACGGTCATAGGTTACAGGGACGTTAAGATTATGGTGATCTAGTACCTTTTGAAAGAAAAAAAAATGAAAAAGTTAGCCAGAATCCATCGAAATACAGGTTATATACCTCAAAAAACTTAATTATTAACAAGTAACTATAGAAACTTGACTACAATCACCTATAATGTGTACAAAAAGTAAGTCTTCGGGCCTCCAGATATTTTTCATTCTAATAACCATAGCAATTAGTACTACTTTATAAAATTATCCTTACTTAACACAATTGATTTTGCAATGGAACTTGAAGAAGTAAAGAGATCCCACGCATACTAAAAACTTAAAAAAGCTCATCCATCAACGCGCCAAAAAAAGCGTTCGCAAAGCGGCCTAGTAAATATCAACACATGTTTTTCCAACGAACAATATGTTAAAAAAAAGCTGCTTGAACTTTGAGTCAGATCACTTTCGTTTTTTATGTGGTCCTGACTCCTGATTTTGCTTCCTTCGATATTACTCTTTTTGGAGGTTTGGTACCAGGGACCGTTTTTAGTTCGTTCTGTCGAGCCAGTTCAACATTGACATGTTCCCTAACACATTGTCCTCTAGGAATACGGGGATCGGCTTACTCGGGTAAAATACAATATAGAAGTTGATGAGTTTCGGAAGCATGAAATCTGTCCACAGTGTTGTCGGTCTGGAAGTATTCTTTCCACAAAGTAGTCGTTAGTGGCGTCAAGGACGTCCGCAGGGGGGGCAAGGCGGGCACTCCCCTCCCCCCCCCCCCCTCTTGGAATCCTATATTTATAAGCAATTTTATTAAAAATATTAACTATCAAGCTCCGCAAACGCTTTTTCAGGCGCGTTGTTGGATGAGCGTATTTTTTTTAAACGAAAAAAGCATTAATTGGCGATTTTCATGAGAAATAATTTTTCGATTATACGCTCAAATTTCCCACGAAAAAATAAATTAATAAAATTCGGGTTCTGTGAAAAAATGATTACAATCGGATCAAGAATGTCGGTGTAAAATTGAAAGAAATTTAAAAAATCGAAAAAATCGTAAAATTGCGATTATCATGAGAAATATTTTTTTATTCCGCTCAAATTTCACACGAATACATCAATTCATAAAATTAAAGTTCTGTAAAAAATCATTACAATCGGATAAAGCATGTAGGTGTTATAAGTCGAAGAAATGTTTTAAAAAATCGAAAAAAATCGTAAAATTGCGATTTTTATGAGAAATAATTTTTCGATTGCGCTAAAAAAACGTGGCAGTTCTAAGTTCAGAGATTTCGAAGGCCTCCAAAAAATTTCATCGCAATTGGGGTATTGGTTTAGCCAAAATCGTGTTACAAACACACAAAAATACAAAAAAAAGAAAGAAAGAAAGAATTTAAAAAAAAACGGATTTTTTTCTCCAGTGTAGTGAAATGGAATCTTCGCTTCGCTCGCATCGCTCATCCAATTAGATACTGATAATATAAAATATAAATATGAACGGTCTACGTTTTTCTTTACATTACTACTCAACATTAAATCTGATAATATATTCGGCAGATGTAACATTATCGATTCCATCAGGACAGCGTTCCAATTCCTTTTGGTGGTTTTCTAGTTTCGAGTATCGACTGCACAAAAATTGCATTATTTTGGTATTGCATTCAGCCAGCTACTTTCTTCTAAAACGCACCAAACGCACTCTAAAACCTGATTTTCAAAAAAAATCGCCTGCGGCGCTATTGTTGAGGGCCTCACCCCTCCCACACACCCCATGTTTGTCCTACGGGAGTTACAAGTTATAATTTGCCCCCCCCCCCCCCCCCCCCCCCCCCCCCTCATGACAAAATTTCTGCGGACGCCCTTGAGTGGCGTTAACAATGAAGTCACAATGTACCTGTTGATTTGAAATTAATTAGTTTAGTATAGAAATATATACAATATTGAATATGCAATATGACATACAATAGGAAACCCAATTGAGAATGTTGATCGAACGGTACACATTAGCAAAGTCTTGAAAATATAAATATCGACGTTTGTGGTGAAAGACCTATACCCACAACCCACACTAATATAGTATGCGCTAATGCTCGGAATAGTCTTGTGCGTTGTAAGAATTACTCCCTCGTGACCTTGTAGCGGCGATAGAGACCGGCCGGCTGAACGCAATGTCTCCCCCCTCCACACAACAGCGTCAGACTGTCAGGCCAGTGGTGTAGGTGTAAACACAATCCATAACCACCCGGCAAGCTACTGACCCGGGTTCGATTCCATAACTAAAATGAGTTACAATTTCAGTGCACCATGAATGTTCCGAGTTGGTAACTATTGTAATCCAGGCTTCTTACGTGGATCACATTCATATCTATTGTGATCAACTTCCCAAACAACATTTAAAAACAGAGACATGTTTGACCTTTGTTAATTGTGTAAATCAGACTAACCAGAGTATTCTGTTATATATTTTTTAAATCGCATACACTTGAATTTATTGTTCAAGCATGCTTTCAAACTAGGGTCACCAAGACGTCCCAAAAAATACGGGACAGTCCCGAATAAGACCTAAGTGTCCCGCGTGCCGGACTGATTTTGTCCCGAAATATAGTCCCATTTACCATGACATCAAAATTTCAAACAGACAGAGGTAGCTTACGCCGATTCGAGAGGTCGCCGTTTCGAGAGGTCGCCGTTTCGATGCCCGCCAACGGCGATTATGACTGTTATTTCCAGGGTGGGGATTGAGTTCTGCTAACTAGGCATTTGACATTCTTTTTAGACTACTGTTACACTCTCTATAAAACTAATTTTTAAATGCGTAGCCCTACACATTTTAAATCATATTTTGAACAAGCAAAGATGTATACTATATGAGATTTTTATTTGTGTGCTCTCTCGTCCTCTAGTCCATCTCCAGTCTGGTTCAAGCTACAGCTGACTTGGCTTTCCAACACCACTTGAAAGTAAACAAAATATATCCTTGACTGCTAAGTGCTGCGTGAAAAAAGAGAACATGCATAATATTCAATTCAGTCAAGTGGAAGAGCTGTCTAAGTCATCCGTTTTACAGTCTTCGTCGTCTCCTGAAACAGATACTTGACAGCAATAAAGAATGATTGTAGCGTGAACTTCCAACGTATAGAACGCAATCGTGGTGTATGGGTACTTCGTTCCGGGTTCGAACCCTGGTACGATATCAGTATTGTTGTTTGGATTTAATAACTGGAACGGATTCTTATCTTCATAAATCGTTCACACATTCTTGTCGAAATATGATACGTTGACAAAGACTGTAAACAGTTGAGTACAATCGAAAAAGATTTGATTTGATTGTTTGCTTCGTTTTCTTGACCAGCCTTTATTACGAGGGGAATTGACTCGCCTTCCCATTATGTATATATATTTAGTTATTTACTTTTACTAACGCATAACTCTACATAGCGGTAAATGTTATTACATGATAAAATATATTACTTTTCATCAGGCGCGTAAAAACGTTTTGAAAGTTGGTGGGGGGCAAATTTATTTGCAGATCTCGTGGGTGGAGCCGCCAGAGGCTCTTTCGATTTTTACCATACCAGACCACAGTTATTTCGTCATGTTTTAACTGCACTCAGACTCTGTAAACGATGTTTTACAGCAACTATCTGCGATCTAAAAGCTAAAAAAAAATGAACGTGAAGTGACCCATTTTAGTAAATTTCAACCTAATTTTTTATCTAATGACGAAGCATTCAGGCAAACATATTTGTTTAACCAAGGTGACTGTCGAATTGTATGTGTATGTGCATATTTACTACGGAAATTCTGGGATTAATATTTTACTCACGTTAAATTTGCCCTCCCCTCCTCCTCCCCCCATTCCTACGCCACTGCAGTTTTCATAACAAATATTATAAAATACTTGTCCACAGCAATATCACACAATACACGTACACATACACACGCCTGACACAAGACTTAGCTGATGCGCCTTTTACAATCGCTGACACTTGAGATAACGAATCAAACCGCGCGCTGTCCGAAGCTCACCGGATCTTTGCTCGCCAGCCACTCGACAAGAGTTCCCGAGATTGCCACCGCAACGCCATCGTTCAGTCGCGAGCTGATCGGTTGCCGACGACGCGAGGCGATTTTTGGAGGGATTTACATGACGGCAGGTCAATGAATGTGTAGCAGCCACTATTGGTGATACAGACAAGTTGTTAGGTGGAAATCAAAGCTGAGGGTTCCACACATAGGGTGAAAGTAAAATATGCCACATTTCTCTCCCATTTGATCTATTTACGATGGGCTGAACACAAGCGACTTTGATTCACGTTTTCAGTGGTACACTAAAAAATCAAAATAAATAAACTAATAAAGATAATGTAATGAAACTTATTTCAGGTCACTTGTAAAAGAACTACAAAAACGTGGTTTAAATTTCATATCATTCTAACAAACCGTTTTTCTTAAACATTCATTTCCGTTTTAGCGATTTAAATTTCCGGGACAGCCCAAAACAATGGCAATAAAAAAATTTTCACTTTTTTTACATCAAAAACGTCATAATGTATTATACTGTGTAAAATGAAAGCATATAAAAAATATCAATTCTTTGTCTAGATTAGCCTTAAAAAAAAACGTTTTGCTAAAATTGAACCAATTAACTTGTACCGTTGATTGTCGAGTATTAAAATTATATTATTTCATAGTGAGTGCATAGAGCAAGTTTTGCATGGGTCTAGAGGCTAGGGCATTTCCTGAATTTTGGGGAATTCTTTAACAGTGTTTTCAACTGTGCAATGTAGGGATGGGCAAATGCGTGCACTTTTCTAAACGTGCCCACTCTTTGTCTGTCAGCGCGTGTACACTCTGTATGTGACCTTTCATTGACCTTGGCAAAAGAAGAGCCACGGCTCGCCGCACGATAACATCGACACCACAATACTGGTAGGAATAAGGACGGAAGCACATGTTTAATCTACGACAGTATTTTCTCGACTATTTACGTGCATCTCGGGAGCAAGCGCGAGAGGGAGAGAGAAAAGATAAGATAAGACCATCTCATTAGTACTAATTTAACACTGCTTTCTTCTCCGTCAGTGATATCGAGCGAAAAGCGCCGACGATTCCTGTGGAACATGGAGATGGAGGTGATCTCTACGGCCGCCAAGAACCTGATGGAGTCCGTGAGTCACGTTCAGGCCCCGTTCACATCGGCCAAACACCTGGAGCACGTCCGACCCATGTTTAAGGTGCGTCAGCGTACCGGTACCAATTATGTTACTTGTAGCGATACGTAATGATGATTGCAAGGACTGTGGTTAATTCAGTTTACCATTATGCAATGAAGTTGAAATACTATTAAATTCAAAATTATGTGAGTCACCGCTGAACTATAATCTCACATACACAATCTTGTGGGTGTTCACTGCATTCAATGGTTTTGGATTTTTATCACTCTATTTTATTATTTTACTAGGGAAGCCTGATCTAATACTGTAGGAAGAAATAGTTTAAATAGGCCTAGACACTACGAAATCTTGCATCATACCCTAGTAGATTTCAAGTTCAGACAATAAAATAAGTTATATATATTAGGGATGGGCGAACGTTCGAAATTCCGAACTCGAACCGAACTTTTTTTGAAGTTCGGTTCGGTTCGAGTTCGAAATTTGAAGTTCGAGTTCGTGATTTATCAAAATTACGAACTTGCTCCGAACTTTTAAACTTGCCGCTGTCGCGCGCGAGAAAATCCTCCAATGGTGAGGCAGTATTATTCATTCGACTATCGATTTCCTGCGATATTTTCGATAATTGAAATGGAAGCAGCTCTCCACCAATTGCGTACGTTCTAATGTTCGACTAATCGATTCGCAGCAATAATGCGATACATCATGAATGTATCCACCAATGAGAAAGCTGCTAATATAAGACGCCAAGACGAGACGCTGTGACATTTACGACGATATTTACGATGTTTTATAGAGTAATAAGTATTATTTGGTATCACTGAACAATGATTAAAGACCGATTAACCACGTTTATATGCAATTATGTTCACAAATAAATTTCTCGCAGGCAAGTTTTAACCACATTTGCGTCAGCTTACACACCTTAATACGATGTCGATAAGCTACATAACCTCAAAATAGATCGTCATTTTACGTTTGTTATTCAAAGTTAGATAACAATAACATGCCCATGTTCTAGGCCTAATAAAATTTAATAGTTGCGGTATTTAGACGAGAACTGGCCGCGATTTCACAACAATCTTTGTTAGGTTTGGTTTATGGACCAGGGCCTAGACCTAGGCTAGGTACATGGAATATTTTAGGCTTGGGGGCTAAGGTTAGGCTAGGGCTAGGCCTAGGCCAAGTAAGGAAAAGCCTAGCCTAGGTTAGCCTAGAATATAGAAGATAATAGGTGTCTAAACATGTTTTATAAGCTCTTATCTAAACCAAGACTTTGGAATTTGGTAGCCTTGCCTAGGCTAGGGCTAGGCCTGCCTAAATTTAGGATGCTGTGCCAAAAGGGCTAGGCTAGTCAATCCTGTCGATGAAGGTCGATGAAATAGATCTCGATAGTAGGGAGATATAGCCTTAGCCTAGACCAGGGCTGCCGTTTTAACGGATTTTATCCGTTTTTACGGATATTTAGGGTGCAAAACGGATAAACGGATTTTTGTCTTATTTACGGATATTTCGTTAACTACGTTTTCTATGCTTATTTTCGTATATTTGAATCTGCGCGGGCTAATTTCGATTGTAAACATTGAAGGCGGGGCGATAATCGATTCGACTTTCGATAGGAGGCGGAGCAAGGGCGGAGCCGTGTCCTAGACATATTGTAGGAACTGCTTGCTTGCTTTTGGGAGTGGGAGGAGCCATGAACAAACAATGAAGATTGGAGCCAACAAAATTGTTTTCTTTTGTTTTTGTTTATAAAGTTTGGATTATGTGATCATAAACGTGAAAAATAGAATTGGTATATGATTAAAATGTTATTAACAAGTTCTGCAAGACTGCAATGTTATTAATAAACACAACACATGGGCCTAGATCAAAATTGTGATGCAACATTCCTAGGCCTAGCCTAGGCCTAGGTGGCTAGGCCTAGGCCTAAGAATTTTTTAAACCAGGTAAGATTTAAAACAGATTTTCTGTAAATAAGTAACATTTTACATTTTTATGCAATCTTAATTAAAGCAACCACGGGCGTTTCTGGCTCATTTATTCTCGTCTGTGCATAGGCCTAGGCCCTAGCAACTTTTAGGTTATGATGGTAACAAATACAAACATAACATTTAGCCATTTTCATAGTTGATCAATGAAATTAACGTTATTAGACTTTTCACGGATTTTTGCGGATTTTTAACGTCCTCCAACAGGATTTTTTTTAAATGTCAGTGGCAGCCCTGGCCTAGACATTAAAGTATGCCCAATTGAAATTCCTACCTCCCTGTTTTTGGTTTTAAGCAGATTTTTTAAAGTTCGGTTCGAGTTCGAAGTTCGAAACTTTTTTTTACAGAAGTTCGAGTTCGGTTCGAAACTTAAAAAACCAAGGTTCGCCCATCCCTTTTATATATGCATGTCATCAGCATCATTATCCATTGCCGTTTCTTGCTTCTTGTTAATGGTTAGGGCGGGCCTATGTATTTTATGTAAAATAATTTGTAGTTTGTTGCCAGCCTAGTATAATGTTGACTGTTGAGGGTTGTAAGCCTACTACATGCCATGTCTTGTACACTTAATATTTCAGATGGCGTGGACTCCATTCCTAGCAGCGTTCAGCGTTGGACTTCAAGACTGTGATGATCCCGAGATTGCATCTCTCTGTTTGGACGGGATTAGATGTGCCATAAGAATAACGTGTATCTTCCACATGACGGTGAGTTTTTACCACATTTCACCTTTAAATTCTTTGGTTGCATCAAGTTCAAAAGTGAGGTGTGGCCATTATGTGAAGCTCTTCAAAATTTGAGTGGTCAAAATAAGGATGTGGCCATTACTTGATGTCGGCCTATAATCAAGTAAATACGGTACTACTTTCGGAAATGACACATACTATGTCTGGTAGCTGTACAGCATTATAATCCCTTGCAATGTGCGTCTGTTTTCAGATGGAACGAGATGCGTACGTGCAAGCGCTAGCAAGATTCACCCTCCTTACAGCAAACTATCCCATCACAGAGATGAAAGCCAAGAACATCGATACCATCAAAACACTAATCACGGTTGCACACACCGATGGTACGTAGGCCTATGTCTTTTATTACTGTTTGTTCTTCAGGAATACCAACACTGAAGCTATGCCCAGACTCGCCAATTTATTTTAAATCATTATGATTTGTGATTTCTGATTTTTGAAATTTATTGCTTAAAGTCAAATAGGACTAGGTGTATGGCATACATTTTTTGTCATTTAGAGATACCAACACAGGACTAAATGAGTAGGCCTATCTTGTGCAAATTTCAACATTTACCACAATTTTCATTTTTATAAACCAATAATATTTTAATATTATACTGTGGGTGGGTATCAAGTTTTTAAATGTGTATCTGAACTTTTTTAAACATGATTTCTTTCAGGAAACCATGTTTTATTTACCTCCATATCCCAACAATATTTGTGTTAATAATTTACGTAATCTTGTTGGTTTGTTCAAGATCCCCCTTGTAGATCGTAGTAATGTAAATCTTACAAATATATTAGGTGTGACATGGGAGATAGGATCCAACAGTTTACCTTCGAGAAGTGATGTTGTTGGCTGCCAAATTTGTTGATAAATAGACACTTAAAAATATATACAAAACACAGAAAAACACGAGACGAGGTCTTGATCACTCGGGGGGAATAAGAAAGATGATGACCACTGACTGCCAGCCAACCAACCTGTAAATCTTACAAAAACATTTCAAAATTAACTGCCCCTCTCTTACTGCAACCAATGCATAACCAACGTAATTTCTTCCAGGTAACTACCTGGGAACTTCCTGGCTCGACATCGTCAAGTGCATCTCACAGCTGGAACTAGCGCAACTTATCGGGACAGGTGTCCGACCGCAGATAATCTCCAAGGCGCACTTGAATCACGACCACCACCACCATCACCAAGATCCACACAAACTCAACCTGAGCTTGCTTGATCGTAAGTTCAACTATTGTAAGCGTGCATACATCTTACTTCAGTTTAGCTCTCATTACTGCTCTTCAAGAGGTAGACTATCTACAGTCTTGATTTAATTATCTATATTGTGTGACATTGTTTTATTGAGTTTTATTTTAATTTACATTTTTCAGTTGGAAAGTTAGAAATGTGCTCTAATGTTCAGATATTTTCATATGATTGATTAAACGTAAGACATCAAAATATAAAAATAATTTTTTTAACATTCTTTCACAATTGACATTAATTAAATCAATAGCCATTGATTACAAAAATGCTCTTCATCACCATGTGATGTCATGGCTCGTGATATATCTTTAAAGTTGATATTAGGTCTGTTCATTTGCCGACCTATCGATGTTTGCACATCCATTTTCTTAGTCAGAAGTAATTTATAGTTACCCAAATTATTTGGCTATAGTATGTTCATGTGGCTGTGCCTTGAGGTATTAATCTATTCACTATTGAACTCGAATAATATCATCAATCATACAACCTTATGTGTTATGGGCCAATGTACCACATAGGACTACCATTCAATTATTGATATATCACGTAAAAGTTCCGTCACCAATGTAGAATTGTCATCAATTGTATAAACATTTAATTTTTGTGTGTTTAAAGTTGATTTTTCAAAACAGTATTTTGAACCTTTACTATATGCTTTGCAGCCAGCGTGAAGGAGTCTATCGGCGAGACCAGCTCCCAGAGTGTAGTGGTGGCGGTGGACAGAATCTTCACCGGCTCCACGCGTCTAGACGGAGACGCCATCGTGGACTTTGTGCGGGCCTTGTGTCAGGTGTCGGTCGACGAGCTGGGCCACCCTGCTCACCCGCGCATGTTCAGTCTTCAGAAGATAGTGGAGATCTCCTACTACAACATGGGCAGGATCAGGCTGCAGTGGTCCAGGATATGGCAAGTCCTCGGGGAACACTTCAATAAGGTAGGTCCACCTTCGAACAACTGTTTTGTGGTTATTTGCTGATTGAAAGAGTCAGAGTCAAGAGGGTTTGTTCAGAGCCACTTTAATTAGTCATGTAACTGAGTGGGTAGTCTCTAACTAAATACAAATTTATTTCTAAGTTCTTATCTTTATTTACGTACACGGCACATATTCTTCTTCTTCTTCTTAACTAGAATTACCACAGCAAGGTTGAATGATATATTATTAATTTTTATAGTGTAAAACTTGTTAAATATACAACTTTTAAATCAAATCAATGCTACATTTCAGAAAGCTTTTCTTTAACCCATCCGCACCAGCGCCCCAAAACGCTAGCGCGCCCACGGAAACCGCGCACTTTTGCCCTCTGCACATCGAAGTTGCAGCGTAGTACAGTAAAAACTTGACGTAATTAACATCATCACTGTCGCTATCACTTATTATTACTGTAGCATTATTTCTAGGCCTAGGCCTGTTCACAACTAATACACGAATTTGTAGAGCTACGAGTAGTAGGCTCGCGATAGTGATCACGCCCATTCCTAACCTCAATGTTACTCCCACGCACACCAATGCACATTTCTTCTTCGCTGTCACTTTCACTTACTATATCTGCACCGGTTCTGCGCATACGATTAAAATCACAACCTTTACCATCACTATCACTGAAATCTGATCCAAGAACATCCAAAAATTTACTGATTTTGGATTGTTTTTGCCGAGAACGACACTTTGGTTGATCCAAATCTGCCATTATTGACAGTAGACAGGCGCATAAGTTTCACATCGATATACAGTCGATTGTAGCTTCATAATTTTGCCATAAGAGTACCAAAGAACACCACTAGATGTCACTACATGCTTGACGCGGGAAATGCAACAAAAAGTACAACAATTGGCCGATAGGAGCTTATACAACTGCAGTTTGAATTGGCCAGGCTATGATTCGCGGACTAGTCCGCTTACGGGTGCAGATGGGTTAATGCAGTTAATGCATACAAAGATATGTACACTAACAAGATGGCTGTGCCCCCCCAACAATATACGTCAACAAATTATTCATTCTTAATCATTTTTTCAGGTTGGTTGCAGTCCTAGTGAAGATATCGCCTTCTTTGCTGTGGACTCGTTACGACAGCTGTCCATGAAGTTTATCGAGAAAGGGGAATTTGCCAACTTCAGGTTTCAAAAAGACTTCTTGAGGCCGTTCGAGCACATCATGAAGAAAAACAGGTAAGATTTTTTAGGATTGATTTTTCTTTTTGTTGTTAATGATTTTGATTTTATGATACTGATAATAAGTTAGGCCTACCGTATTTACGCGCATATAGGCCGCAGGTATATTTAATATTTTGAAGTTCAAAAACAGGGGTGCGGCCATTACGCGAGGGCGGCCTATATGACTATACAAAGTCGGAAAAAAAAAAAAAATTATAATATGTAATTGTATCAATATTACGTACACATATGCGAGCAAGAGTAAAAAAACTTATTTTAACGGTAAGTAATTAATTAAATAAGTCTTGTTCAACGTGTGAATACGTCCGCGGAAGTGAAGATGTCCGCCCGCCGCCCGCTGAATTCTCCGTCTCGCGGCAATGACTGCCTCGTCAGCCGGTCACGCATCCACCCGACGCCCGGCGCAAGGTCGCAGTTTCCTGATGGAAGATCGTAGGCTATCCGAGCTGGTTTCAGGCGCGCTTCTCTTGTTTTAATTGGACCGAAATGTTATGTTCTTTACATCTGAATGTCATCCTACAATGACGTAAGAATTGCACAGCGCGGTCGTCTTTGTGAGTGCTCGCCGCCGCCGCGACCTTGCTCGAAGACGGCGGACGAGAGAGAGAAAAAGATTAAATATGGCCTTGAAGTCGACATGATAGAGGCTGGCTATGGTTATGAAGAAATGGACATTGTATTAGGTGACAATGACGGTGACTGAAAATGCAATAGCCAACACGGAAGCATTTCTGAATGTGTTACGTCGGCTACCGGGCTGTGATGCGCTCGACGACAAAGAAGTGGATTAATGGGCGAATGGAACTTGAAACTAAACATCCATTCAAGAGCCGACAGACGCGGAGATAAATAACCGTCCCCCCCCCCCCCTCCCACGCCACTAAATACGTATCGCCTAGCTCACTATCAATTGGCGTCGGGCCAAGACTCTCGCTGTGTTGTTTTGTTTACGTTATGAATGAGATTAGATAACGAAACCCGTCTGTTTTATTGTAAACACTCTCGACAGTCTTCAATCCAAGCAATACCAGCCAGCTGTGTTAGAGACTGACGTTGTGTCAGCCGTGCGACCTTGCACACGGAAAGTAAACACTCTAGAATAACATTGCATTAAAATAAAATGGTTTATTTATTTACATGCTCGTTTGCATGTTCATTGCCTGTTTTGCGATGAGTTGTTTCATTCCTAAAGGATTTGCTGGCTAAAATAACAAGTGCGGCCAATACAACATGCAAAGTACTTTTTAAAATTTGCATGGTCAAAACTGGGGTGCGGCCATTACGCGAGGGCGGCCTTTATGCGTGTAAATACGGTACTTGTTGGCAATTCCAGTTAGTCAATAGTCAATACTTTTTTTTTTTTACTTGTTACAATGTGCAACACCATGATTACACAATTTTATCTCTATTTCAAAATTAGCATGGATTGTCCATCTTTTTTTTTATAATGAGCTAACTAGGCCAGGCTACCACTTTTAATTTTTTTTTAAATGATATTTTGCATTAACTGTTGAGTGCTGAATATGAAAAGATTATATCTGTACAAATTATTAACAATTCATCAATTAAGATCCAAAATAGAATTGTCATTTATCGTTACCTACTAAATTATTATTTTTTTTATTTATTTATTTAACGTCTATCCTATTCAGTTATAAAAACTGATTTACAAAGGAGGACAAATAAATAAATCTAAACTGTTAGTGTCCTTACGAGTGATGACATCGGGTAGTAAATATTGGAGTCGACTCCGGAGCCTTTGGAACCGGGTAGGAGTCGACTCCCCGATCCGCAATCAAAAAAAAAAAAAAAAAAAAAATTTTTTTTTTTTTTTTTTTTTGATTTTTTTTGCAAAAGTTATTTTTAGCCCACTACTCTAGTTGCACAACGCTGTCCGGCCGTTCCCCCCCCCCCCCTCGATGGGCACTGTTAACTTTAATGTTTTGTGCCCTAAAATCCCAATAACTAACTCCACCCGCTAGCTTGCTTGTCTCTTGGCCCGGCCAAGACTCTCGCTGATGTTTTATGTTTAAGTTTTGAGATAAGATAACGACTAACGAGACAACAAGTGCAATCTCATTCAATTTATCATTAAAAAATTTTTTTTTTTTTTTTTTGGGGGGGGGTCGACTCCTTGAAAATGGAGTCGACTCCGATAGGAGTCGGGTAGGAGTCGGGTACCCGAGTACCCGATGTCATCCCTAGTCCTTACGAGTGCTAGACAATATGGAGCCCACCGTGGTTCTGTTTACTTTCAATGTGGCGCATCGTGTCAACAATCAACGTGTTGTTTTGTGTTTTGAAGGTCTCCCGCTATCCGTGACATGGTTGTGCGATGTATAGCACAGATGGTCAACTCCCAGGCTCACAACATCCGGTCAGGATGGAAGAATATCTTCAGTGTGTTTCATCTCTCCGCGTCAGATCACGACGAAGCGATCGTGGAGATGGCGTTCCAGACCACGGGGAAAATCATCAGTAAGCCAATAATAATTAAGACTTGCTCTATTGATTTACTCCTTGAGTGCCCAGGGCCTACATAGAATTAAATTTAAATGTGCAATCTATTAAATTATCTTGTGCAATTTCTTATGTATATTTATTATTTTGCCATTTTAACTACCAAATTGAAATAAGTAATATTTGTTGAAGCACTCATAATAAATACCTACAGTGTATCTACTGATTGATGGGTGACCTACAGATTTAATATTGCAAGGTTAGTCACCATTACGTGTTGTCATCAACATACATTGTGTTTAACATTTTGGTTTGATGCCAACATAATTTTTCCTTAGGTTTTCTTTTATGTTTTCTTAGTTTTCTTAACAATAGTTCATATATTGTGTGCTAGTGCCTGTAGCTTATTCTTTGTAAAGATGATAGGTGAACAAAACTAAACAAAATGTTGTTTTAATACTTATCATTCAAGCTCAAACGTTTCTGTTTTAGATGACTTGTATGCGAAGCACTTCCCGATAATGATTGATTCCTTCCAAGACTCCGTCAAGTGTTTGTCGGAGTTTGCTTGCAACGCTAGTTTCCCGGACACCAGCATGGAGGCAATCAGACTCATTAGGACGTGCGCCAAATACGTAGATGAGAAACCACACGTAAGTTGCAAAACTCAGTCGTATGGTTTAAACTTTGAAGTGTGCAATAGAGTAGGATTCAGCCTAGATTGAACGACCTTCAAAGTTGCATTTGTTTAAATCGGCATAACCAACACAGGAAAAATAAAATTGCTAGCATCATTTTTCTATTCCGTGCGCTGCGTGCGTGTGGCGAGGTGACGAACTAGGTGTATGTCAACAAACCATTCCAAACGTTGGAGGTTATGTTTCATTAGGATACTGTCATTGCGTGTTATGTTTTGTCACTGAGTTGTTTTGGATATTAAAATTCTTTGTCTTATATCATTGTTATTTTATTTTAATCAACACAATTCTATTTGCATAAAAATTGAACTAGGCCCTAGGGCAAGGATACTATTAATACACTTCGTTCTAGCCTAGCCTAGGGCCAGGCCTAGCTCCTATGCAATTTCTCTTTGGAGGTTGGGGAAGGGGGGGGGCAAAAGCCTAGGCCTAGCTTCAATATGCCGCCTAGGCTAGCTAGATCTAGTCCTACATTGATAAAACAGGGAAATTCTTGTGATGTGTGTTCAATTTAGAGAAACTAGGCCTAGCCTAGGGCTACGCGTAGCCTAGCATCGGCCCAACCCAGGTAGTGTAGCCTAGGCCTAGTATTTATAGCCCTACCCCCCAAAAGGAATATTAAAAGTATTTTTTATAAAAGCCTTAGGTCTATAACCGTTGTCTTGTATGTATTTACTGTTTAGGTACCTAGGCCCTACCTAATAATTGGTTTGCTTACTAAAGTCCTTTGCAAGTAAAGAAAGATCCCAGGTATCAAGAAATTTCCCCTCCTCGTTACCACCTCCACTCGGCACGGGTGACAGTGCTCGCGAGACGTTGGAATGCGGTAGGCCGCATGACCCATTCATCCAGGTGTCATTGTTAAGAAATCAATTTTTTGATGTAGTTAAAATGTTATAATTTCTCATTTATTTTCAAATATATGGAATAATTATGTAAAATTAATATAAAATAAACTTTGTATTTTTAAAATAGCTTGAAAACTGCCGTAATTATTGCCTGTCGTAATTATTCTGATCGTAACCATGAAGTTACAACTAACTCTAATTACGGCAGTTTTCATGCTATTTTTTAAATACAAAGTTTATTTTATATTAATTTTACATAATTATTCCATATATTTGAAAATAAATGAGAAATTATAACATTTTAACTACATCAAAAATTGATTTCTTAACAATGACACCTGGATGAATGGGTCATGCGGCCTACCGCATTCCAACGTCTCGCGAGTACTGTCACCCGTGCCGAGTGGAGGTGGTAACGAGGAGGGGAAATTTCTTGATACCTGGGATTTTTCTTTACTTGCAAAGGACTTTAGACTGTTTTTTCCCCGCGGGCCCTATTAGTGCATGGCTTAGTGGCAAAGACCTACTTTACTTCAACATAAGACAATTGATAGACCTAATCATTGAATCAATACTTAGGCTAGGCCTAGATAACAAAAATATTATTAATTAATAATTAGTCAAGCCCAGAACTCAGGAGAGCAACCAAGTAAAGAAATAAGTCAGAAACAAGATTAAAGCAGACGACGTAGGCTAGGGCCTATCTGTGCTGTGCAGACGACAGGCCTTTAGTAATATTTTAGCTGATTGTATGAAAGTGGTATTGGGAAGATCGCTCATTGGTCAATAAAATAAAACCATTGTTGTCAACTGTGAAAACGAATAATGACTTGACATTTGTTTATTATTTATTACTTTCAATAAATTTGATCGTCCAGATTACATTAAATTAATCTTGTAAACAATAATTTAGTATTTTTATTTAATAATGCACCGTGTATAATACATTAATTATTTTTTAAGTACATTTTCATTTAGACCTCCAATTTTGTTCTAGTGGTTCACATGAAAAATGGCCGCCGAACAGTGTCAAAAGGTCATTCAAAGTTGTGTGATTCCTACTCTAGTAAGAGATACTTTTTTAGCGTTTTAAGGTTTTGATGCTACAAAATACTAATTTAAAATTTTACTAAAATTAATGTTTTTTAATACCTATTGGGAAATAATTTAGCAATGTATTCTAGTGTTTTATGTGACTATATTGAATTAATCATTTAGGTCTACCATTAGAAGTGCATGAAACACCCCACATTGAGGGTTTTGGTGGAAAGGAGAAAAAATATAGTACTACAAAATGATAAATTTAACAAAATCAATGCTAAATATTCTAAATATAAATGCTAAAAAAAAAAAAAAACGAGTATACCAGGAATCTTTCGGCGGCCGAACGGTCGACTTTTAAAATACGAGTTGAAATGTATGTGTTGGAATGTCCAAGTTGTGTTGTGTGTGTGTTGAAATATACTGCAGCTTAATGAACAGTAGCTTGCCCTTAAGATGTAAAATGTATTCCCATAACTTGCCCACTACTGGGCAGGTGAACTAAGCCTACAGGGCTGCCGTTTTAACGGATTTTATCCGTTTTTACGAATATTTAGGGTGCAAAATGGATAAACGGATTTTTGGCTTATTTACGGATATTTCGTTAATTTCGTTTTCTATGCTTATTTTCGTATATTTGAATCTGCGCGGGCTAATTTCGATTGTAAACATTGAAGGCGGGGCGATAATCGATTCGACTTTCGATAGGGGGCGGAGCAAGGGCGGAGCCGTGTCCTAGACATATTGTAGGAACTGCTTGCTTGCTTTTGGGAGTGGGAGGAGCCATGAACAAACAATGAAGATTGGAGCCTACAAAATTGTTTTCTTTCGATTTTGTTTATAAAGTTTGGATTATGTGAACATAAACGTGAAAAAAAGAATTGGTATATGATTAAAATGTTATTAACAAGTTCTGCAAGACTGCAATGTTATTAATAAACACAACACATGGGCCTAGGTCAAAATTGTGATGCAACATTCCTAGGGCCTAGCCTAGGCCTAGGCGGCTAGGCCTAGGCCTAAGAATTTTTTAACCAGGTCAGATTTAAAACAGATTTTCTGTAAATAAGTAACATTTTACATTTTTATGCAATCTTAATCAAAGCAACCACGGGCGTTTCTGGCTCATTTATTCTCGTCTGTGCATAGGCCTAGGCCCTAGCAACTTTTAGGTTATGATGGTAACAAATACAAACATAACATTTAGCCATTTTCATAGTTTGATCAATGAAATTAACGTTATTAGACTTTTCATGGATTTTTGCGGATTTTTAATGTCCTCCAACAGGATTTTTTTTAAATGTCAGTGGCAGCCCTGCTATAATAGATAAAGTCGTACCTCTCTAATCATTGTTTTGTCTGTGTGCACACGCAGTTGTTCTGCGACCACACCATGGAGGACATGTCCGTCCCGGAAGAGGACCGCGTGTGGGTGCGAGGATGGTTCCCCCTCCTCTTCGAGCTCTCGTGCATCGTCAGTCGGTGCAAGCTGGACGTGCGGACGAGAGGGCTGACCGTCCTATTCGAGATAGTCAAGACCTACGGAGATACCTTCAAGTCGCACTGGTGGCGGGACCTGTTCCAGATACTCTTCAGGATATTCGATAACATGAAGCTACCAGAACAACATACAGAGGCAAGTTTGGAAGAGATTCTTACAAAGAGTCAGTATTTTTTGCATTTTTGGGAAAATAATTAGTAGCTCAATATTATCACAACAGTCTTAATTTATAATCTGAAAAGGTTAAAATTTTTAAGTGTAAATCTTAGGCTTAGTTTTTTTCTGTACAAAAATATAGACTATAGTCCGTTTATTAATTATTATTAGGTACCGGTATAATGAAGTGCATGCAGACTTGCTAGATCTAAGATTCTATTATGTTGGGTTATGCATTACGCAGTTGATGAACCAACCAAATCATGTTAGCTTACCTACCTATTTTATTTGTCTTTGTTACAGAAAGCAGAATGGATGACGACAACGTGTAATCATGCATTGTATGCAATCGTAGACGTATTCACACAGTATTTTGATATCCTTGGACCCCTTCTCCTAGAAGAACTGTACATTCAGCTGCATTGGTGTGTTCAACAAGGTATGGCAACTTGCATTACTGCTTATCCTTTACATCCCCAACAAGTCGTATTCAGACCGTAAAAATAATATGGTATACATTTAGACTGTCACAGTAAGATGTCAATTATTCGAGTCCCCATTATGCAATTATAATCTTGTGTTTTCTTTACTTCTAACTAACCAACTTTCTTTTGCATAATATATACACAATATACACACACCTTTTTAAACGTGTATTTTACATGTGCTGTCTTTTCTCCAATACAAACATAAACAAACATAGAAAAGAAGAACGGACACAAGTCAAGTTTTTGTCTGTTAAGTCTACCATACAAGTCCCTTTTACTGCTTGAATCTTCAAGATAACATACCGAAGAAGCATATTCTGCTATCTACCAAGACTGTAATTCTTTGCTTATCTTTTGCTCATTGCATACGACTGAGCTCACGCAAATGACAACAGGAGCTGGCTGGCAGCGATCCAAGGTCGGTAGCAAGGATGTGTGTCGGCGCGCTAGGCTAGGCTGGAGGTACCTTGCCACAGTACGGCTCATAGTTCATAGATTGTGATCCGGCTGGTAGCGTGAGTGGGGGATACGCTGTGGCACAGTGGCTGTGCAATGAATAGGCCTATGCAACTCCTACCGCTTAATTTGGAAATTCACCTCATATTTATACATTCCATTTTTTAAGATTTAAAATCATAAAATGGTACGTATATTAGGCCTACGCATGTTTTTACGGCATATCTTACCCATATTTAAAGAATGTATAGCCTAGGTATGGCAAAAGTAAGAAATTGGTGGTAAGAGGACTGTATAATTATGTGTGTCCTATGCTTCAATTGTTAATTAAAATGTACCATATAATTAACCCGAGAGTAGTCGCGCCCCTGTTTGTAACGTTAGTAGTCGCGCCCGGTCCTTTAGACCGCATTATTTATTATGGGCTAATAACTAGGGTTGCCGTCGCTAATCGAAATATCGATCGATTATCGATATCAGTAATATGATATGATAATCGATTCAAGTATTTTGATATGATATGATATGATTATCGATTTAAATAGTGACATCGATGTTTTCGCGGTTTACCATGCTTAAAAATGCCGCGCTGTCGTATCAACGCGCCGATTGGTTGTCGGAGTAGCCAATCGCTGCTCAAGTATAATGCCACGCCCACCGCCGCCAGTGCGCATGCGCTCGCAGCGCGATACAAGGCGATACGAAAACATCGCCCGGCCCGATTGCGATGTATTCAGTACGGCTCGACGTGTTGTGGCGTGAACTTCTCTAGCGTCAGTCTGCCCAATTATATTGAATTCGTGATGTTTCTTCCGTGTTTCTGCTTCCTAGGCTCAATTTGGAATTTGATATGATAATCGATTTGGGTCTATGATATCGATATATTTCGATATGATAATCGATTCGATGCCTCCGATTATCGATCACGATTTTCACATCGAACGGCAACCCTACTAATAACGTTAGGATGACGTTTTGATTACCAATATAAGATAATTTATCATATATGTGACAGCATACATGGTTATATTAATCAATTATCAATCAATAATCAATCAATAATCAATCAATAATCAATCAAACACAGAATGTTGCAAACCTACAAAAATGTAGTTCAAAAATTATTAGTAAACCAAGACAGTAATATTATGCCAACACTGTATGTTGAAGAATAATCAACCTACAATAACAAAATACATGTCTCATAATAGTGATTGAGTATGCATATTTTTGCCTCCCTTAGTAGTCGCGCAGCGGTCGAAAAGACCAAGCAACTGAACAGGACCTCTTATCTTAGATGAAGTTCTGCAGAACAATGAATCACGTATTGCACACTGGCTTCACAAATCTATTTTGGGAAGGTAGGCGGAACTAGACAAGCCACGCATGCGCACTGTACAAATACCAACTGTTGAAAAAAAAAGTCGGTCTAAAAGACCACACGTGACTACTCTCGGGTTAATATTGTCTTCTTCCTCAGATAACGAGCAGCTGGCGAGATCCGGCACCAACTGTCTTGAGAACCTGGTCAACTCGAACGGGCTGAAATTCAGGGACGAGACATGGGACAAGACCTGTCAATGTATGCTAGACATCTTCAACTGTACAATACCGGCTGCGCTGCTCACTTGGAGACCGCAGGTAGAAAACAGGGTAGCGGAGACAACTGGAAGTTTATGACATATTTTCCAATCGGCCCCCAAGAGTAGTGCTTCATATTATGAGGTTGTGTTTGAGAATGAAAAACAGCAAACAAAATGAAGAGAAGTTAGTTTATCTATTTTGTTTGATTTTGTTATTTATTTATGTTTAGGGATACCGTTTGCTAATCTTTATTTCAATCAATACCATTATTTTCAATTATTGATTGCATTGCAAATCGATTTGCAAATACTGAATAGATTAATTGTTAAATGTTTAAGGGAGTGACTAATTGCCAGTTTTCTTGGGCATTCATACTTTATAAACAAGGCCTACTCATTCCATGGTTAGCTAACAGCTAACCTAGCTTATTTAAGTCAACCCCCTTAGTCTCTCTCTTAACTCGCTGAGGAAGGTCACATGGACCTAAAACGTTTCAAAATGTAGTTACTGTATTAGTTTTTGTGTTTAGTGTTTCCTATTGTGGCGTGCCTACTTCAGATAAGCTGTTGGTGCCCCATCTGAGCTCTCTCATTACTCTCATAATCCAGCCTTTTCACATTTTCTATCCAATGACCAAATTCTTCTCTCATTTGTTGCCAGGCCGAAACCGGCGACACGGACATGGACATCATAACGAGCGAAAACGGAGACGTCAACAGACACAGCATCATGAAACGATCCAATAGCACATTCAGCGAGCACAGTAATCACAGCCTTCAAGATGACATAAGATTGAGCAAGGTACGTAAATAGGTTAGATTCTCATGTAGGCCCGATTCTTGAAGATTGTTGAAAAATGTTAATAAAGATTTTTTATAGCCAATTCCAATTTGGCAATTTTATTGAATGAAAAAGAAAATAGTTTAACTTCTGTATTTATGTAAAGGCAAGTAAAGGCAGATGTGGAGGAGAGAAGTGGTTGACAAGAGAGAGAGAGAGCTGGTGTTGCAATAAGAGTTTGATGAAGAATATGAGGTATGATGCCCAAGATCAATGGTGGAAACATCCCTTCATCCAACTAAATGTTGGAACATTGTGTAGCAATATTTATAGTTTGTCTTTACGCAAGTATAGGCATCATCTCAGGTAGGCCCCTATTTTAAAGTATCAAGTTCAAAAAGTAGGGTTTAACCATTATGTGAAGCCATTTGTCAATCAACGGACAATCGTATACTATTTATACCATAGGCCCTAGGCCTACTCTTTGAAATTTAGTGGCCAAAATAGGGGTGCAGCCATTACTTGATGGATGTCTGATAATTGAGTAAATAAAAATATTGCAGTCCTGCAGGATGGTGCAGCACAGAAACGTCGAGTTTTACGTTCTAATCTCTATAGTTGCCTTGTGTCCTGTTTCCAGTATGGATCTGACCAAAGACTGTTCTCGAGTTTACTCATCAAGTGCGTGGTGCAGCTGGAGTTAATACAAACAATCGACAACATCGTGTTTTTTCCGGCGACATCTCGCAAGGAGGACCAAGAAAACCTGGCGTTGGCACAGGTAGGCAGTGTTTTAACTAGAACTAGCCTAACTGAGCACTTCATTTAATAAAGTGAGCGTTACACTTTGAAGTGGAAACAGAGAAAGAAAATTGAAGGGAACAACAAGTTGTCACACAATGACATACATCGCTAGACGATCAGTCTCCTATCCTTCACCCCAAGCGCTAGCTTGCCGATTATATGCCATCATGAAAGGGGTAAATCATTTCCCTGCCACATAGTTGCTTCAGCAAGTTGGCTTATCTGCCGATTTAAGTGGCTGTGGAGTTGTGTTTGTTGTTAAGTGGATGGTCGAGCACCGCCGTCTGTATGTAAATATGCACAAATTTACGTATATTTAGATGGCAGTTTTTTCCCCTTTCATGATGGCTTCTAATTGGCACTCCCCCCATGGCCATACCAGAGTCGATAAAGAAGTTTCCCCTTTGGGGAGGTCCCCCAACTCCCAAGTCAAAACGGAATCTAACGTCCTGCGCGCTGAGAGCGGCTCCAATGTGAAACTAATAAAAGCACTGCACGCTAAATACGGTCAGTAGATTATCGATGTGCAGTGACGCTGAAATCAACAAACAACAGACGAAACGTCAAACTTCAATTTTATTTCAATCATATTAGCCCTGGGCCCTAGTCTTTTAAAACGATTTACTTTTGATTTATTATTGTACTATAAAGTGTTGCGCAGGCGTCACTGACATTTTCGTGCGAAATAATTTGAGATATGCCTTGTTCAAGCCTAACGGACGTAAGTGTAGCCTAGGCCCAAGGCCACAATACAGTTTTCAGACGTAAGTACGCCCTAGGCACTCAAATCGAAATCTTGAACAATACATATTGTCGGCCTAGCTCCTAAGCTTAGGTCTACTCCATCAGAAATATCCTCATTAATAAAGAGAGTTTGCTTTATGCCAAAACATTCGCCAACATTCGATCGTATTTAATATTTTGACGTGTCCGCCATTTTTCGTCATCGACTGTTAACTACTAGTAGAAAAGTGACGTAGTTTTATTGAAGTAGTTCCATCAATCGTCACACAGAGTCGCGCGGAACGTTAGATTCCCAACGCCAAAAACCGACTTTTTATTTAACCCAGGGCGGTATAGGGAGTTGGAGGACCTCCCCAACGGGGAAACTTCTTTATCGACTCTGGCCATACAGAGAGTCTAGCATATTAATTGAATGTCATTGTTGTCACACACAATAACTTCTGAACAAAAATGTCTTAATTTTATTGAACAAGTATTTTTGCCCCCATCTTTAGGCGGATCTGCTGCACGTTGAGGCCGGCTTGTTGGAGCAACAGAGAGAAGAACAAGGAATGTACCGGAACCTGAGTTCTAAACACCTGCTGACACTCACTGACTGTCTCCTCCAATCGCATCGGTTCGCCAAGTCTTTTAACTCCAACCATGAGCAGAGAAATCTCCTATGGAAAGCAGGTATGTTTGAGTTGTTTTGTTATGCTTAATTGGATGAGCGTAGCGAGCGAAGCAAAGATTCCATTTCACTACATTGAAGAAAAAAATCCGTAATGTTTTTTTTATTTTTTTATTTTTTTTTTTTGTGTGTTTGTTAACACGATTCCGGCTAAACCGATACTCCAATTGCAATGAAATTTTCTGGAGGCCTTTGAAATCTCTAAACTTAGAACTGCCACGTTTTTGAGCGCAATCGAAAAACTATTTCTCATAAAAATCGCAATTTTACGATTTTTTTTTATTTAAAAAAAAAATTCTTCGACTTATAACGCCTACATGCTTTATCGGATTGTAATGATTTTTATACAGAACCTTTATTTTATGAATTAATATATTCATATGAAATTTGAGCGTAATGGAAAAATTATTTCTTATGAAAATCGCAGTTTTACGTTTTCTTTCGATTTTTTAAATTTCTTCGACTTATAACACCTACATGCTTTACCCGATTGTAATTATTTTTATACAGAACCTTAATTTTATGAATTGATAAATTCGTGTGAAATTTGAGCGGAATCAAAAATTATTTCTCGTGAAAATCGCAATTTTATGCTTTTTTACGTTTAAAAAAATTACGCTCATCCAACAACGCGCCTGAAAAAGCGTTTGCGAAGCTTCCTAGTTTAAATTATAATTACATTTTGAAAGTGAAGGCTTGTTTTATGTGCTAGCTAGGCAACCCGTAAAACACAAGCAGCTACCTGGAAGTATCAGTGTTCAAGAAAGAAATGGAACTTGTTTTAAAAATTGGATCAAGTTAACAAGATTATAATTAGGGATGTCAACGATAATCGCATATCGATAATTATCGATAATATCGATTATCGATATTATCGCGATATGAGTTGCTGCATCGCGATTATCGTACAATATTAATTCCTAGCGATAATCGCGATATTATCGGGCATCTGCTGCTTCAAATTGAATTTAGTGCCAACGGATGTGTTGTTGTTGCATCGTCCCAATCACGTAAACTTCTCTACTGCGCATTGCGCAATGGCAGGCGTCAGCTGGCTGTTGCCTAGCAACGACGGGCCTGCCCTCGATGGGCCCGCCCCCCGCCGACCGCTCGAAGCTAGGCTCTCTCTCGCTTCACCGCTCTTCTCGCACACGCTATCTCGTGGTAGGGGTATCGAGTGGCCGGTTGGCCGCTCCGCCAACCAATAGCCACGCTAGTACAGTGAAGGCGCGCAATTCAAATAAACGCACTGCGAGAAACGTGTTTTATATACGCCGATATATCGTGATATGACTGAAGCGACTATATCGGCGCGATATTTTTTGTCCACGATATTATCGCGATTAATCGATATTAATTTTATTTCGGCGCGATTATCGATATGAAATTTTATATCGTTTGACATCCCTAATTATAATAGAATGCTAAATAGAGTTGCTTTTTGGGTACCAGAAGTCATTCCTGAATTGAATAAGCCTGCATTTTACCTAACAACTTTAACCAATCATCTTTAAACAGGGTGTCTACTAGTGATGACGACGATTAATCGTTAACTGGTTAAGAACCGGTTAATTTTTGTAACCGGTTACGTGAACATAAACCGGATAATTTATTGACGATGTAATGTGAAATTTCTTCTTTTGTATTTACCGCCCGCGAGGTAAAGAGAACCGACCTTGCCCTGTTGTTATTTATTGGTCGGAGTGCCGCCCGCTTTGACAGCTCAACACGTGCCACCGACCACATGGGTAATGCAGTCCCTTTTCTCTCCCCTCATTAGCAGCAGTCTGACGATGTGAGAAAGTCGAGTGGCTCTCCGTTCGCCCCCCCCCCTCCCCCTCCCTCCTATTTCAGTACTGGGGCCTACCGCCTACCCACTCCACTCACTACCGGCCTCTTTTCCCGACGAGCTTGAATGAGCATATGAATTCATTTTCAAGCACATGTATCTGTGCCATGTGATCATTTTATTGTGGTAACGAAATCGACTGCAGTCTTGAGTAGCCAGCCTCGGTTTAACAAGTGTTGTACTAGACTGGCCGAATGAACTAGAATTGAAGGCCATATAAACGAGAAGAAGAAGAAGAAGTGTTGTATTGACAGCATCATTGATTAAAAACAATGGTCTGCAATTATTATCGCGTAAGAAAAACACGGCACTGCTGAGAGAGAATGTGAAGTGTCACTGTGTCTGAGATGGCAGGACGGCCGAGTGAGGAGAGGAGAGTGAGAGCCGTGGCAGCGCGAGTGGGAGGGGAGGGGTAACCGGTCTCGTAGGCGGCAGCTGCCGGGGTGGGATGGAGAAGTGAACCTGACGACAGCTTCACAAAAAATCGCGCTCGCTGGAAGGAATTGGTAGCGGTTGCCGGTCGATGTTCGTAAAAGGCGAAAATGATGCATTAGGGTAAATTTAACATTGAGAAACACAACATTTTGAACGATATGGTGAGGAAAAAGATCGATTGAGGAACAGTGGACGCGGGAATTTTTAACATTGTGTAAATGGGACTTTTGCAAAAACTTTTCAAATATAGCGATCATGGCGGGAAATCGGACGATGCGGGAACAATCCATAGGGGTTTTACTGCATTTTATTTACTACGTAATAAACTTGGCGTGTGCACATTGAATTGAGATAAGTTATTAAAATGTTGTTTATAGTTTATTTTTACGTCGCGAAGATTTGATGGAATTTCCAGCTGCTCAAAATGGGTTTTTCCGCTCGTGCGATTTTTTCACAGAACAGATAATACACAGCATAATTACTCCTCCCCCTTTCGCGCGAGGCCGGCCTCCGTGATCTCGCGTAAACAATGCTGGCTGGCGACACTACACTCGTCTTTGAGACGGTGAAGGTCTTTCTCTGTGATGTACGATTTCATCAATCAGCATATTTTAAAGATTCAACAGTGTTAAGTGTCCAATATTTATTACGTGACACTGACAGCATTCAGAGATAAGATACGTAGCGGGCGGGCGCGAGCACTAATGAATGAACTGATTACGTAAGTTCGGCATGATGTTGGGAGGGGGGCGGGACACTGAGATAGCAACGAGGCAATTGATCGGGAGCTGCCTACGATCCGATATCGGTTACACTACGCAGATGTATCACATAAACAATTTCGTAATCGGTGCTTGATGTTACTCCCGGTTACTCCTGCTTGCGATTGCACAACACGAAGCGAGCGCCGTTAATGCGTGATTTTACGCGTTTTTGAAAATTAACCGGTTAAGAGAAACCTTAACCATCGTCATCACTAGTGTCTACAAGTATGGAAAACCTGGAAGTCAGCAAAAATGTTAATTTGAGTGATTGATATGTCTGCATTTTCCCTTTAAAACTCACCAAATCAAATCTTAAATAAAATAATTTTCTGGGGGTAGGGCCTATCCTAAGTCGGACTTGTATGTGCAACCACTGCCAAACATACCATACATGGGCAAAACCAGTTGGCTTATTTTACTGCATATTCCTACTTCCTAGCAAACAAAGAAAATGAAAAACCTGAAAAGGTCAGGAAATTTGGAAACCTAAAATATGTAGACACGCTTATAAATAATCATTTCCTCTTGCTTGTCCACAGGTTTCAAGGGCAGCGTCAAGCCCAACCTGCTGAAGCAAGAGACGCAGAGCCTGGCGTGCGTTCTGCGTATCCTCTTCAAGATGTGTTCCGACGAGAGCCGGCGAGACGCGTGGCCGACAATCCAACAGCGGCTGATACTCGTGTGTCGCGAGGCGTTCGAGTACTTCCTATGCCTCCAGTCCGAGGCTCATCGAGACGCCTGGACCTGTCTGCTCCTGCTCGTGCTCACAAGGATATTCAAGATGTCCGACGAAAGGGTGAGTTTCTTTTACTAAGTTTTATCTTTACCTTTAAATTTCAAAAGCTGAAAGTTTACTAATTGATTCACTCGGTCAATATTCATACAGTGTTGCATTACATTGTGGTTACAAATTTTGGCCTAACTTGTCATCACCTAAAAAGTTGTGAATTGTCTGGCTGTTTACATGATTGCAATAACCAAAATTGCCAAAATTTGCATTACATTAGTAGCCTACTTCTCTTTGTGGGCCCAGTTACACGGAAAATGCTCTGTAAAAATATGGTAGGCTTTTGGTTTAAGGCTATTGTACCACCTCTGGCCGATAATTTGAAAGTCGAAGAAACATGTCTGAAAAGTTTGCTGAATGAAAGAAGGCCTTTATAATAACAGAAAAAAAAATTGTGAATTTTTTTGGGCGGGACATATCCTCACTTTTGGAAATTAAATTTAGATTTTTGGACAAAATTGTAATATACAAGACTAGCTCAAAATTAAATTTTGAGAATCGGTTTTCTGGACATACGAGTTTTGTACCGTTTGACAAAAAAATTCCTACACCAACTGTTATTTTCAGAAATCTATTTTAGCTATAGCCAAGTTATAGCTAAAGGTGTTTACTGTTTAGAAACTATGTCCAGAAAACCGATTCTCAAAATTTAATTTTGAGCTAGTCATGTATATTACACTTTTGTCCAAAAATCTAAATATAATTTCCAAAAGTGAGGTTATGTCCCGCCCAAAAAAATTCACATTTTTTTTCTGTTATTTTAAGGGCCTTCTTTCATTCAGCAAACTTTTCAGACATGTTTCTTCGACTTTCAAATTATCGGTCAGAGGTGGTACAATAGCCTTAAGATGGTGTATGGTAATTATTGTCACTGATGGTGATGGGTATTGTTCTTACTGTGTTGCGTTGTAGCACCAAGTGTGGAGTTTGTAAACTTGTACGATAATGCTACTGCTGCGTGCTAGGGTAATGTTATTCAATTATCGATCAGTGCATGTGAATGGTTCAATGTTGTTACTTTATCTTTGTTTTTAGAACTAAAATAAAAATGTCTTAAAAATAGGAAGCTTCGCAAACGTTTTTTCAGGCGCGTTGTTGGATGAGCGTAATTGTTTAAAAACAAAAAAAGCGGAAAATTGCAATTTTCATAAGAAAGAATTTGTCGATTACCCTCAAATTTCACAAGAATATAATATGTGAAAAAATCATTAGGATCGGATAAAGCATGTAGGTGTTATAAAGTCGAAGAAATTCAAAAAATCAAACAAAAAATGTTAAAATTGCAATTTTCATATGAAATAATTTTTCGATTGCGCTCAAATTTACACGAATATATTAATTCATAAAATTAAGATTCTGTGAAAAAATCATTACAATCGAATTAAGCATGTAGGTGTCATAAGTCGAAGAAATTTTTTAAAAATAAAATAAAAATCGTAAAATTGTGATTTTCATGAGAAATTATTTTTTGATTGCGCTCAAAACGTGGCAGTTCTTAGTTCAGAGATTTCGAAGGCATCCACAAAATTTCATCCCAATTAGAGCATCGGTTTAGCCGGAATCGTGTTAACAAAAGGCCAAAAATACAAAAAAAAACATTCCAGATTTTTTCTCCAGTGTAGTGAAATGGAATCTTCGCTTTGCTCGCTAAGCTCATCCAATAACTTTAAATTACAGTTTATGTGCACTGGTAGTAGGGGGCCTACTTTACTTCACAAACATTTACTACGCAACAAGCATATTTCTACCTTGGGCGGGATGACTCATTTGATTTACGTAGTGGTTTTCAATGTCCGTACCTTACCTAGTATTGATATTTAATGAAGGTATAGTTGTTCCGAATCAAGTTTGCCTTTACTCACGTCACGTCATTGGCGGATGAATTTCAGCCAATCAGCTTGCCACAATTTAAAATAACTATCGCTGATTGGCCCGTCGCTGTCGCTAGCATGGGCAAACTTACAGAACCGCATTGTGTTACAATTAGGAAAAGGCCAATCGGCTAGTTTAGTATGATTGGAGAAGGGTTGACAGGTTGGGAAAGCATAGAGAACATTAAGAACATAAAACCCAGCCTGAAGGGCTGGGGGCAACAAAACTTTTCACCTGCTGATGACAACTGCAGCTAATTTAAAGTTGTTTGTTACCTTAATCCACGACGCGTTTCGTTCACTGCGTCGTGGATTAAGGTAACAAACAACTTTAAATTAGCTGCAGTTGTCATCAGCAGGTGAAAAGTTTTTGTTGCCCCCAGCCCTTCAGGCTGGGTTTTATGTTCTTAATGTTCTCTATGCTTTCCCAACCTGTCAACCCTTCTCCAATCATACAGAACCGCATTGTGTGTAATGTTGTAATAATGTGGTGTGTAATGTTGTAATAATGTGGTGTTTAGTGCTTCCTGTGTTCTATGGTGCATGTGATAAACTTCTGTTATCATCTACACTGGCACATGAAATTACTGTGATACCGTCGTGGTTTATGTATATTTTAATATTTTTTTTCTTTCACACTAGCTAGCATTATTTTTTGTGCCAGTCTGAAGACAAATCTATAATTTACAAAATTGTGTAATAACTAAAAAATAAGCTGTTTATCACACATACAAGTATAAACATTTTAATCTCTTTATTACCATATCTATCTGTCTCTTTACTCTTTAGTGTATACACTCATTGTATATAGAATATAGATGTTATTTGCATTGAATGTAAATCCATAATTTTCATTTTGTCAAGAAACCTGCAAGTTAAAATTTAAAATAAATTTTTAATGGTTTTAATTTTTTTAAGCATTTTGTTAATTTAAAATTAGCGATTTTGAAACCTCCGAAGATGAAAAAAAAAATTTATAAACACTCCCCTGATTGTGATAAACTGTTTCTAGTTTGCGGCCCACACGTCTAGTTACTACCCTCTGCTGTGTGAAGTCATGTGCTTCGACCTGAAACCCGAACTTCGGTCGGTTCTGCGGCGGTTTTTCCTTCGGATTGGTCCAGTCTTCAAGATTACCGCTACTTGACCAAAGCCTACGATTACTACCAAAACAACGGTGTATAAAAACTACTAGAATATCGTGTAACTCGTAACGAAACCCGCCTTTGCACGGACAACAAGACACGCCCGGCTGTTTCGGTGGAGCCTGCTTGAGAATGAGTTGGAGTAATATTTACTCTAGCTGTATTATCGATATGCAAAGCTGTAACTAACAATTCCTTCTTGAATACCTTTACACAATTTATTAGTAACCAGTCAGTACTCATTTCCACTTATAAACTTTCTAAAAACAGTATAAAATGTGAAGCATAGGTGCTATGAAATCTCGGTTCATCAAATGAGTTTAGATTAGGCATAATAAGTCTTAGGACTGTACAAATTTACCTGAATTTTATACTGCCATCTGTTTAATCGTTTGAATGTAGGTAGGTATTTTAGAAATACTGTAGCATATGATTTGATTAAATATTTTCGATGAGAGATTTCCTTTTTTCACAACAGTTCTAAAGTAGGTACCTTTTTAGTACCGAATGAATAGCCAAATTGATTCAATTTGTCCAGAATCAATGAACTTATATACCGGTAATTTTACTTTGCCAGATAATTGTACCAGTAGTAAAAGTTTTTTCTACTACTATTCACGTTTGCACTATGCAGTATGTTTGTGTTTGAGCAAGAATATCGTCAATTGTCACTATATTACTATGAGTCAAAAAACACTTTAAGGAAATGGTGATGGAGTAGATACATACGTAAATATGTCAAATGGCCAATTGAAATGAGCAAATTGTTTGGTGAAGGGCAAATCTGCAAACATTGTGCTATCTTAATTTGATGGATTTATGTAATGGGGATGGGGCCTATGGCTGGGATAGTGAACGTGTTTGGGGAAGGACCAAAGAGACCAACAGCTTACCTGAAACTTGCTGATGGAAGCATGAGATACACATTTCTATTGGACAGAACAAATGTTGACAGTTGGTTTTGTATGTCTTCATCTAATCTCACACAGCTTTGGGTAAGCTTTGTTCTCCTCTATCCTTTCCACAAGCCCATCTTTTAAAGTGATGTCTTGTGATAAGAGTTACAATCCATTCTTTAACCTTGAAAGTAGAAGTTCTCTCGATGTTGCCTATACCGCTATATACCTACGTAGTATATATACAATATTTGAAATCCTCGTCATAATCGTCAGAACGAGGCCAGTTTACATCGAGTGTTGGCATCAAAATAATCTGCCTTAAACACCATTGTGAAAATATGTTTGGGTGTATTATTTTTATTTATAGCAAACTATTATTAAATTATTGATATTTATTATTTATGATTACTTTACTTTTGTAGTGTTGAAATCAGAAGACCTCATTTATGAGTATGACAGTTCTGGTCTTGGGTTATTTAGTATTATGCGTATTATATTCCTTCATTTTTAAGGCTTAAATGTAGTGGTTAAAAGTAAAACTGAAAACTGCTGTGGACAAAAGTAAATCCTGGCTATGTTAGAACTTTTCTCTTGTAATGCACATATTCTATGTATTCAATATGGCTGTCGAGTGTTATTCTTGTTACTACTCATAGTCATCTATGAATATTGCATAATATGATAATTATAAAAATTATTATTATATTTTATTATTATATTATTATTATTATTATTATATTATTATATTATACAATAAAAAGATGGCGGATAGTGATAAAAGTGGTAAACCAGTGAAGGAGGGTTTAAATACTCAAAAAGAGGAATCAAAATGCTGGAGGTGTGAGAAAATAGTTCGATCTGGAATCCAGTGTACTATATGCACCACCTGGGCCCATTTTAAATGTGCGGGAGTCAGCGGAAAAGAGTACAGAGGAAAGAAGAAAAGTGAATGGTGGTGTGGGTGCAAAAGTGAGGTTAGGGGGTCGGAGAACAAGGCAGGGATGCAAATAATAACCAAGGAACTTGATAGTGAAAGAAGCCCTAGTCATCCATCAACATCAAGCAGACCTCTGGACCTAGACTTGGGTGAGAGCATAAACATTAACACATTGACAAGCCTAAGCCTAGGCTTAGGCAAGAAGACTGTAGGCCTACAAACAGGTATCAAAAGGACCCAAAAGAAGAGTAGGAACCACAGTAAAATGTGCCAGTGTAGTGGGAAGAAGTTAAAGGTGGCTTTACAAACAATAAGCAGGATGATCAAAAATATTGAGGAACTGAGTGAAAAGGTTAGAAGTTTGGAAAAGCAGATACCGGTAGGCCTAGACAGGCCTAGAGAAGAAGCAAAGGTAGGCCTAGGCCTAGGCGTGTTAGACAAAGTGTATATCAACATGAAAGGGGTCATGGAAGAATGTACAACAGAGGTGGTGAACATTCAGTTGGACCTGGAAAAGTCATATTCCAGGTTGGAACAAGAGATGGGAAAAACGCAAATGAGGTTGGTGAGTGTTGGAGAAAAACTGGAGGAGGAACAGGATGGAAGGAAAATGTTAGAAAATAGAGTTACCAATATGTGGGAAGAGATACAGCAAAGAATAATAGTACACCAAGCAGCTCCCAAACCTCAACCGGTTAACTATATTAAACCACATAGGCCTACTACTGAATACCTAGCACTAGGCAACAATCGAGTCCTAGAACCCAGACCCATCGTGGAAACACAAGCGTCAAGAGAGAGGGCGTTTGAGAATAGGGAAAAACGGGACGAAATCGAAACAAGGGATAAACAAAAGGAAGTAGGACTAAAAAGACTGACTGAAAGAAATAATGTAGGCATAACAAGACTACCAGAGAGCCTAGGCCTAGGAAGCAGGTTAGATGCCCTAGGGCTAGAGCCAACGGCGGGGACAGATGACAGCAATGGGAAAAGAGGCCTTATAAAGGCGATACTCGTTGGCGATATCCGAGGAGGAATAACTAGGGAATTCTGTAAAGAAACGGGACACCGGGCCAGGACATATCCTGGAATAAAAATCGAAGAGTTACGCCGAAGAATTGAAAGTTACAAGGAAGAGGACATGGTACCCGAAACAGTCACAATACATGTAGGAAATCGTGACCGCTGGAACCGAGAAAGTAAAATGGCTATCATAGAAGAGATAAGAGGGCTGCTGAGGGTAGTAAAGGTAAAATATCCAACCGCAAGTGTAAATATGTGTGCAGTAACCACCAGCGCTGGCCAGTATGTAAATAGGGAAATCGAACAAGTGTGCGAAAACGAAAGGGTGAGTTTTATTGACATAGGAAGAGTAGCCTAGGCAGACAGAGGTGGCAAAGTAAATGGGAAAGGGAAGAAGAAGTTGGAGAAAAACTAAGAAGATTAGTAATAAACCAGAAGCCTACAGACATTTACAATAGGTCGTGTGGGGTGACGACAACAGAAAAAACTAGGCCTACCACGAAGGATTTTTACCCAACCCGGGTGTGGATCCGGAGTATTTAGCAGCAGTCAAAGAAAAGAAGAAGGAACTGAAAAGAATGGAAAGAAGATGTGAAATAAGCATAGCTACACTTAACATTGTTACACTTAATGGAAAAATGGAGGAGGTGATAGATACAATGCAAACTAGGAAGGTGGACATTCTTGGGCTTAGTGAAACAAAGTGGAAAGGAGTGGGATCAAAGGAGCTTAGAGACGGGTATAAAATATGGTGGTCAGGTGGAAACGAGGGCAAAAATGGTGTTGGGATTGTTGTGAGTCCAGAGATTAAAGAAGACATTATTGAAATAAAAAATAGCAGTGACAGAATGATCAAGATGGAAGTTCTGATAGGAAAGAGGCAGACCAATATAATCCAAGTGTATGCTCCTCAGGTAGGGAGACCCATGGACGAGAAGGCATCCTTTATGGACTCGATAGAAAGGGAAATAACCTCCGAGAGAGTAATTATCATGGGAGATATGAATGCCAAAGTAGGGGAAAACCAAAAGGATATGATGGCGTATTGGGGGCCCACGGGTATGGGAGACGAGACAAGGAAGGAGAAATGCTGTTGGAGATGTGCAGCCGAAACTCTCTAGTCATAGCAAATAGTATTTTTAAGAAGAAAGTAAAGCACAAGATCACTAGGTATGGTTGGGATGGGGAGACTGAGAGTGTGATAGACTATATCGTAGTCAGCAAAGAAATGATGCCGGTAGTTAGGGACGTGAAGGTTATTCCCAGCATTGCTTTGGACGGAGATCACAGACTACTGGTAGCAACAATAAAAGCTCAAAAACTGGGGAAAAATACAAAACTAAGCAGGACCAAGAAGCTGAAGATATGGCAACTACAAGAAGAAGAACTAAGAGAGCTGTTTAGAAAGAAAATACAAGAAAAAATACCTCAAGGAGACCTGAAGGATGTAGAAGAAGAATGGTGTGCTCTAAGAAACACACTAGTGAGGATTACAGAAGAACTATGTGGACGAGTGAGTGGGAAAAGAAAGCTGAAAGAGACACCATGGTGGAACGAAAATGTAAAAGCTGCTGTAAAACAGAAGAAAGAAACATGGAAGAAGAAGGAAGAAGACCGCTCCATTGAAAATATTTTGAAATATGAACAGAGCAAAAAAGAGGTAAAGGAGATTGTCAAGCTAGAAAAACAAAAATCAATGGTTAAGCTGGCTGAAAAACTGAAAATTGACTTTGATGGGAACAAAAAGATGTTGTACGGTATGATCAAAAATAAACGTACAGACAGTGAACGCCCAAATTATCTTAAAAACAAAGACGGAGAACCAACACAAGAACCAAGTGAAATACAAGCTTTGTGGAAAGAGCATTTCTCCAACCTACTCAATGATACCAAAAATCAGGGCTGTGATGAAAGTATCAACATCTCTGTGGCGGAAAACTGGAAGAATACTATGAAGAAGAGGAGGTAGAAATAACAAGAGAAGAAGTACGGCATGCTATTGGATATATGAAGAACGGAAGAGCAGCAGGGGTGGATGAAGTATACGTAGAAATGATTAAAGCAGCAGGACCAGCAGGGGGTGAATGGATGTACCGTGTGGTAAAAGCAGCCTGGCAACAGAAAGCAGTTCCCGAGGACTGGCGGAAAGGAGTAATTGTCCCACTTTTTAAAAAGGGTGACAGGAAGGATGTAAAAAACTACAGAGGCATCACCCTAATGAGCCAAGGAGCTAAAATATATGAAAGAATAATACAAGCAAGATTAAATGAAATAATAGAACCACAGCTAAGGGAAGAGCAGTATGGGTTTCGGAGTGGAAGGTCAACCACTGATTTGATATTCGCAGTGCGACAAATCATGGAAACTAGATGGGAGGCAGGACAAACGGTGCACATAGGTTTTTTAGACCTAGAAAAAGCCTATGATCGCATGCCCCAAGGAAAAGTGTGGGAGTGCCTAAAAAAGAAGGGTGTTAGCAACGGCATGATCGAGAGAATAACTAGTATGTACCAACAATGTACAAGTTGTGTTCAAACAAACCATGGAAATACTGAGTGGTTCAACACTAACTCTGGCCTAAGGCAAGGCAGTGTAATATCCCCATTACTATTCTCAATAGTAATGGACGAAATTTTAAATAAGGTGGAACCAGAGACGGCAACTGGCACAAGGACAATGATTTATGCGGATGACATCCTAGTGTGGGGAGAGACAGCTGAAGAAGTGCAGACAAAAGTGAAGCAGTGGAAACTTGTAACAGAAGAATTTGGACAAAAGATCAGTGTAGGAAAAAGTAAAACTATTGTGATGGAAAAATCTAGAAAGAAAGGAACAAGTAAAGTAACTAGAGAGAAAATTAAAATTGGAGATGAGGAACTGGAAGAGGTAGAAGAGTTTGCGTACGTAGGTAGCATTATCACAAAGGAGGCAAAGATGGGAAGTGAGATCAGTAAAAGGGTGGCCCAGGCAGAATCCTTCTATCAGCAAGTAAGGAAGTTACTTTGGAACGAGGATTTCCCTAATGAATGCAAGGTGTTATTGTACAAGGTATACTATCTACCCATCCTTACATATGCTTCAGTGACTTGGACACTAGGAGCCGTAGATGCAAGTAGGATTCAAGCAGCTGAAATGAAGTTCGTAAGAAGCATAGCCGGAATATCGAAGTTAGACAAAATTAGAAGCCAAGAAATCAGGACAAAAGTTGGAGTTGAGAAGCTATTATTCAAAATTGGACGAGAAAGGTTGAGATGGTATGGACATGTCAGAAGAATGGGAGAAGAAAGAATTCCAAGGACAGAATTTGAAAGTGGGGACAAAGTTAAAAGACGAGTCGGTAGACCAAGAGAGAAGTGGAAAGATCAGATAAGGAATGATATACAGGAAAGAGGTGAGAAGTGGGAAGAAGTCGAAGCAAGAAAACTGTGGGAAGACAGAAGTGGATGGCGTGAGCTGGTGGGAAGAAGTGCGAGTGAACCTGAAGAGGACATGACAGGCCTGGCAAGCCGGTGTTAACAACTCATAAAAAGCCCTAGAAAATTGGTGGCTATAGCCACCCCCTGACCTAACTCAAGTTGGAAACAGGAGTCAGAAATATATATATATATATGATCTATATAGTACAGGATTGAGAAACAAAATGAGTACACAAGAAAGATAATGGTAAACACATTCACAGTCCAACTCTTGATTTACGTATGTCCACAGGTGTACCTTCAATCTGATTGGGTCTACAATGTAAAATGTAAACTACTGTAGTCGGCTACTTCCATGCTCCGTATATGTATCAAAGGTTGACAGTTTAGATTGGAATATGGTTGATAGGTTGTGAAAGCATAGAGAACATAAAGTCATAAAGTCAGACAAAACATTTCACCTGCTGATGACAACTGCAAATGTTTGTTACCTTAATCCACAACGCGTTTCGTCCTTCTGGGACTCGTCAGGCGGATGATGGCACTAATAATTAGCTAACTACATACAAACAAAACTCACAACACATAACCAAACTTGTGGTAGGGCCATGCAAGAAGTAAATTCTGCATGCAGGTTGTCATCAGCAGCAGCAGCAAGGTTACTTCACACACCATTCGTACCGAAACATGTCTCGTAATGGTGTGTGAAATAACCTTGCTGATGATGACAACATGCATGCAGAATTTACTTCTTGCATGGCCCTACCGCAGGTTTGGTTATGTGTTGTAAGTTTTGTTTGTATGTAGTTAACTAATTTTTAGTGGCCACCATCCGCCTGATGAGTCCCAGAAGGACGAAACGCGTCGTAGATTGTTGTCATCAGCAGGTGAAATGTTTTGTCGCCTCCAGACCTTCAGGCTGGACTTTATGTTCTCTATGATTTCCCAACCTGTCAACCCTTCTCTAATCTAAACTTAACTAGCCGGTTAGCCTTTTCCACACAATTGTAAAGGTTTAGTTTAGTTTACCCACTACAATTCTTAATATTTATCTAGTCTATCATCACTCCATCACTCATCAGATACCATTATAATTTTCCCTGTGGCTATTTAACCGTAGCTACATCATTTTGTAAGTTACTGTACTTCCTGAATGCGTCTGTACTCTGTATAATATTGCACTCGTACGGAAACCTCCCCCTTTACCACAGTTTTGCATTTGGCCAAGTCCCTTGATGATGTGCAGTAGTATCTATGTGGTCATTGTAGATTCTTCCTTAACGGTTACATAGCCAGTTCATATAATTAAAAGTTAAAATGGTATGTATTCTTTTTTAATTGAAACTGGGGTTTTAGGGTCCCTTAGATTTTGAATTATAGCGGATATTCTATTGTATGTGATTAGTTATTTATAACTTATAATGAAGACATACTATGTATGGTATTGGTAGTACAACAATTCATAGAGATCTTGCTTAAGTAAAGTAAGTACGTATTTATTATGTACTATTAACTCATCCACATCGGTTCGATTTCGATAGTCAGAAAACACTCTCATAGTTAAGCCAGGCAAGCAAGCCCCTGAGTGCAATCCCGGGTCGAATTAGATTTTATATTTCTGAATTGTACGAAATATTATCCATTAATAGGTTGTGAATCAAATCAACGTATGATTTCTATGCGTAAATTTGTCTTTTATGCATACATATTCTTTACTAATTGACTTTAGGCACGTACACAGTACGTAACAGTATGTACAGTACAGCTTTAATGATATACAGTAGTTTGAAGGTTTAGGTGGTCTTGTTTGTTTATTCCCACTTTCAATAGAAAAAGCTTGAGCTTTAATTTGTGCTGGTTAGATTAAAACGTGAGTAACTTTTAAACTACTATAAAATGACTCCGTCATCACCAATGGAAATAAGACTTATGTAGGTGTAACACTGCTTGCTGTAGTGGATAGCTTTCAAGCAGTCTCGAGTCACATCATATAAATTATATTTACAGTCTCTTACGGAATATTATTTGTGGCACTCTACTAATCACTCGACATTAGACTTTTAGACACGATTAAAATTATATTGTGTTAATAGTTCTATTTATTAAAATAGTTAGTATTACTACTATCTACCTACTTTTTGCTTTGATATATGAATATAATATATAATTTAATAATACCTAATGTCTACTTTTATGAATTTCTCATAATTCAATGACAAATTGGATAATCTATGCAAAATATGCCTTATAAATTAAATTTAAATATAATTTAGGAATTATCTTACACTTGAGAATTTGGAAATTAATGAAGAATAATCTTTGCAGTTTAGTTGACAAAGCTCGATGCTAGCAGAATCAAGTAGCTGCAAAAAACGTTCCTAATCTGCCGGTAAAAAGTATCTTTGAATAATTGATATTATTTTACTTGATTCAAATGAATTCAGAGTTTCTCATTTCTCATGTTTTTATTGTTACCTATGGATAACCTATGAATGAGTGTGATTATTGTTTACCCATATTAACTCAACAGTAGGCCTACTGTAATGGCATATTTGTGGTACTAGGAAAACGCTCAGTTGGACGCGTTGTTGAGCGAGCACCGGTACGTGCAACACGACCCGAGTACGACATTCCCATAATGGTACATACCAACAAGTCTTTAAGGTCTTGACCGATTTAGCTGAAAATTTGTAAAATAGGAGAGAATGGATAAAATCCACCGCCATCTAGAGGACCTTGACATCATTTCTTTGGGAAAACTATTTTAACTCTTGATTACTTCTAGGTGGCAGTACATAGTGACCAGAATTCTTGTGCGACTTTTCGTTGCCATGGTAACGTTACTTTTGTTAAAATGTAATTTCTATCTACACTACTTATCGGATCAAAATAAAATTAACATATTCGTGACCGGACGGACATTCTAAATGATTTGGCTACCTCAGATTTTGTCGCCGTTTAGTTTTAAAAAAAAACTTTAGATTAACTTTAATGTAACTTTATAACTTTTTGAACGATTTTGCCACAAAACTAATGGATTCAATCGGGAACGAAACTTGCGGATCGTCAAAATTTCAACTCGATCCGAGCCTCCGTTTGACCGCTATCATGAGCCAAAAAAGCTGTGCGACTTTCCGTTGCCATGGTAACGGGACTTTGTTATAATGTAATTTCCATTGACACTACTTATCGGATCAAAATAAAAATAACATATTCGTGATCGGACGGACATTCTAAATGATTTGGCCACCTCAGATTTTGTCGCCGTTAAGTTTGAAAAAAAACTTTTGATTAACTTTAATGTAACTTTTTAACTTTTTGAACGATTTCCCACAAAACTATACAGCAACCCGCCTAGGTGGTATTACATGTGTGCAAAATTTCAGGTCGATCAGAGAAACGGTGCGACCTGTATCGAAGCAGTAACAGAAAAAAAAAAAAACAGACATTCGAGCCATAAGAGTCAAGTGGAGACGCTCGCTTCGCTCGCTCAATTAATAACTAACAAAAATTTGACATCATATTACCCAGTACTTCAAAAATTCCAGACCAACAGATCCAGGTAATTTAGAAGTTTTTGCATGCGATGGAAAAGTGCATCAGTACGGTTGGTTGGTTGGTTCTTTTCTTGTATTCAAATATCGATATTGAAATTCATATCAAACGGTAACTCTACAAAATAGGCATTACTGTAAAATGTATTTATTCAAAGATTGTGTTGATTGCTTATTACAAACTTTTAAACCGGCTATGTAGCACTTTCACAAATTCAAAATATAAAACCTCGTAACTAACGTAAACTTAAAGGGACTGTAAAACTCTATGTTCACGTTGGCCAAATTATGTTCCGGTTATTGAAATTATTTTTAAAATGTTATGATGTGTTAATCTAGTGAATTCAATTACAGTGACACTTCTAATTATCTAATATGTATTCTTCTGCTCCATTGCCCATAGTCTAATTTCACAATTTCAATACTGACTATTCTGTAGTAGGTATGTTACATTTTTTTATTATATGTAACAATGATTCACAAGGCACTAATAGGCCACGTACAAAAGTGTTGAAATTCTGGTAGCCACAAGTTGCTTTCTGGTTTGTACTGGTGATGGAATACAAACAATCGTGCTACTAAAATGCCTAACAAATGTTTTGTATTGACTCGATTATAAACCTTAGGCTTACATTTGGGGAAAATTGATGGACCGATTCAAACTATGCTTTTATACAAATAAAAACCGAAAATTGGCCCGACTAACATACGTAATAATATAGAGATGCAGAGTAACTAACTTTGCAGTTTAGATTTCTTATAACTAGGTGCATCTATTATTTGAATAATTTGTTACTGTGTAGTTAGTATTATGTTTACTCAGTACACAATTTTTATAATTTCCAGCACCAATGCACAAAGCATTTTGGGAAAGAGGAGATTTTGAGCACCGGACGTTATCTATTCATGCGAGAGGCACACTGCCAAGCATACGGTAGCCAGTGCCTTCCTCTCCCTCCTTTCTCCCATAATGCTTCGAGTGTGATACAAGATAGTGCTGGTAATTCTGAAAATCATATCTTCTATTTAATTACATAATTGTGTAAGAAGTGCATATAAAACACTCAATTTTAAAATAGCTAATCTTACTCGATTAATATTCTAAGCAAAAACCAATCAAACTCGATCAAATATGCTAGTGCCTACTTATATCGAGGTCACCTACACTCCATTTAAAAAATTCAGGTAACATAGAAGGTTTTTGGTTCTAGATGATTAATTGAAGTCTATTTATTTTTATTAAATATCAATAATTAAATCAATTCAATAATTCATAGTGAGTGTAAGATTTTACTTTGTGAAACAACAAAAAGTTGTTACAAATTAAATTATTATAGAAGTTGGTTGATGATTACATAGACTGGTGGTTACTCTAGTTGTCATAATCATTTTAGTGGTTGGGAAAAAGGCTGTGTAGACATTATTAAATTCTATCAAGTTATTTAAAAGAATTGCAATGCTTTTCCACTTTAAGAATTTAGCTATATGTTTTGTAGTTAATTCCAGTTTTGTCCGAATGTAAAAAATAGTTGAAATATGTTTTGTAAAAGTTAAATTGTTCCTGTATATAAAGTTACATATTACAAAGACAAACATGTATGATGAACATAATAATAATAATCATAGATGATATTACTATTACAATGTGTACTGCATGTTTATTTCATCATCTGTTTATTTCATTTGTTTCTATTCAGAATGAAGGTTGACGATTTTAATAAATTGAAGAGTGTCGGTTTGAACCCGGCATGCTCACCCTAATGGTATTACGATTACCACTCGTCTTGATTATAGCGCTCAATCATGTAAGCCGCAAGTTCACCCCGTTCACTCCGACAAACAAGGTTTTGATGCAGAATGCAAAAGTTCAATCTGGATCACTGTGGAGCTCTACTGATTGTCCAATGGGGTTGTGGTATGAAGGTCAGTCAGTATGTCAAGTTCAAATTTGTAATTAGCATTCCATTTTCAAAACATTACATTTTTGTAATAACTGGCCGTTTGTAATAATTGGCCGTAAATAGGCCACCAAAGTGTCTTTTGTAGTAATTTCCAAAGCTTGTGTCGGAGACAATTATTTGCAACGTTCTCTAATCGCCCCATGCACATATCCATCGTAAACCACCTCCCAAAGTTTCATATTTTCGGGGTGAAATTTTGGAGTCAAAAAGTAGTCCAGAATGTGTGTAGAAATTTGTTTGCTTTGTCAAAAAGCTAAAAACCTTCGCAAAGTAAATTAACTAAGCGGTTGGTAGGGAGGCTACGAGTAAACTGGAAAAATAGCATGGCAATGTTTAAATGAGGCATGATAATGTGCGGGTAACAGGTAACTTCCGAAGCACACAAAACTGAAGAATAGGATGTTCAGGATACCATTCTTCTATTATCTCTTATTAAAATCACTGTTTGACTGGGTCATCTAATTAACAGCCCTCTATAACTATATCACATGCTAAGAGTTACGTGAGAAAGGAAGTTTACTTGCCAAAGGTAGGTTTATGTCTCGGGTGTTTCGGTAGTTTGCCAATATTACAACATACTTGTACTTACTTCCTGCATAGGCCTACCGTTTATGAGGTGATGCAAGTGTTGGCACGTTGTTGTCTGCCGTCGACAAGAGATGGTCAATGCTCATTCCTTACATTAGTCCGACTTCCCCATCCAACCCATCAGGACAGATCATGTGACAAGAGTTTTAATTTTACCTAACCTAACAACGATTAGGCCTAGTCCCAAAAATATCACGGAAACCAAATTATGAAATCTTCTCACCATCAATTAGGCCTATCTGCTTTATGGCGAAAAAATTTGACGAAAATACTAGCTACTTTCACCACAAACATGTACAATAATAGGGCTTAACTTATTAACATGCAAAAATATAAGACAACATTAACTGGTACTAGTATTTATTAATTTGACTACATCTTGAACATACTTTTCAAATTTGGTTCATTTGTTTGCATACACCAAGAGTTATAATGTAAGCCCTACGTACACTCGCTCACTTCGTCCGCTGACACAAGCTTTCCACACACTTTTGACACTGGCCATGGAAAAGGTCGCTAGCGTAAGAACTTAACATTTTCTGGCACGCCAATGTAAAACTCAATGTTCTGTTGTAAATAGTAGGCCTAATGCTATTGCTGACGTGTGTTAGTGTCATAAAATATAAAATTTAATTAACTATACTAGGGGTTCCGGGAAACTACAATTGTCCAATATAATACACAAATTATGAATTTATAAATTAAATACCTACAAACAGTATTGAACAAATATTTTGATCGTCATCTATGACCCCGAATGATCATCTAGACTATTTTGTTGTAGCCAATGCCTTGAATTGTTGTTACTTTGGTTTTGCTACTTGCACTTGGTATTCCACAAAGTATATTTAACAACACTGAATTCAGTCTGTTTGAATACTGTACATTGCGTACAACGGCAAGTTTAGAGTGTTTACATTAGTGTCGGCGAACGAATGAACCTGTTGTAAAACCAGCAAAGAATTATCAAATTATATCAAGTGACACTGGTACGGTAATTTACAGAGAATTTCACAGCTTGAGTAAACCTCTTCAAAACACTAAATCTGCATTCAGCATGCAATAGACTGCTATAAAAATCCATATTAGACCAAATTCCTACTATGCAAGGTCCACTGAATCTCCCAGCGGACTTTTGGGCAGTCCATCGCAACCATTTCCAAACATCCAATGTTATTCTTATGGGATATACACAATGGAGACAAATTATCCAAATAGTTTTATCATCAATCATCATCCATTGACTGTTTCCCCTGGGCAGGTAAATAATAAAGCACTTTTTTGCTGCGAGATTCGGATTTGGATTCCATCCAACGACCTTTTCAGGCTTCCGGCGATTTAGTGGACCTTGAAGATAAGGTAGTTCAAATGATTAAAAGTAGGGCTTAAGTAGGGCTACTACTACCAATGAAAAAACCAGTAGAAAACATTTTTATACTCAAAAGTGGTAGGTGTAGTCAAAAATAGTACTGTAGGCCTGGTAATAGGTATAGGGCCTACTGTAGGTCTGTGATGTTAAGAGCTACGTTTTAAATGAATTTAAAATCAATAGGTATGCGGTACATCTACCGGTAGGTACTTTAATGTTGATTTCAAATACACTTTAGTAAGCTACAACAGCATACAAGTACCTCAATAACATGACAACATGAATTTTGACATTGATTAGGCCTGCTACTATAAAACTAGGATTTAGAAGTAACATTAAGCCTCATGAGCACATCTTATGACTGGCCCACCAAGTAGCCTAATTTCTTAAAACAAGATGTAGGCCTATTCTTGTATAGCCTATGGTTCCAATCATAAAAGAGCTCTAGCTTTACCCGTCTCTTGCTAGATAGGCCTAGGCCTACTATACATTAGTGAATGTGGTTTGACCATTTGAATATATGGTGTAACATATTGTATAAATTAAGGTGTTTCCCGGGAATAAAAAGATGAAAATTATTATAAAACCAAAATTGTAGACAAACATCTAGCCCGTGGGATGTGGCTTCAATAAAAATTAACAAAACAAAGTGTAGGCTTAGGCCTCTGCCTACCTATTTAAAATAAGTAGACCTAAATTTTAACATATTTGGCCCTACTCGGAGATTTGCAACAGGCACAGGCGTACCCATAATAATGCCTGTGTAGCCCAATTACACCAGGTTCTGTAGTTTCAATCTTAGACTGCTGACATGTAATTTTTAATACAGGCTAATATTCTATAATAATAATCTAGGTAAAAGTAGGCCTATTAATATAAAACCTCGTGATGAATTTTATTTCCAATACAAAAATCCCACGGGTCTCGGCCCCTCGGATTGAGGGTACATTCTCTTGTTCTGGGCCTAAATATACATTTGCTCTGCCATAAGAGACATCTTTTTAGGAATATGCACAAAATCTTCAAAATAACTAGCTAGTTCATCAATGGAGATATCATGTTCATCACAATATGCATTGGCAGTTAATCTTGCTTCTTGAGAACACGATGCATTACTGTTTGATGCTATTCCGGTAACCGACAACTTTTTAGACACACTGTTAATTAGATCATCTTCGTCACTTTTGTCATTCAGATGTTCTACTCGGTAATGTCTGCTTTGAGATTTACTTCTCTGAAAACTTTTGAAACTTAACGTGTCAAAGACTGGATTACTAGCGTAACTAGAAACTTGTTTTTGAGACATCAAAGATTTAAAGTCTGGTACAGCTGTAGCCCCAATTTCGCCAGGGTCCGAGCATTTTGAGGAATTCTCTTCAGCGATCGCATCCCTTGACGTGGTACAGCCGCGAAGGTGTATCGGCTTAGAAGTGTGACTTTGCGTTGACGGGTCCATTTGCTGACAAGATTGCTTCGTTACGTCATGCAGTTTCAAAAAATTGAGCTTACTCTTTTGCAAAATATTTCTTTTGAATATGGGAGTTGATTTAACTTGCAACAAGCTGCCATCGCGGCCCGTTCGTTTGGCACGATTCCGAAATTTTGTGGGAACATAAATGTTACACCTGCATGTGGCTGTAGGAGGCCTACTTGGAGACTTGCCAAAACCATTGCCGAATATGCTTAGTGGACAAGAATGCAGCTGTTCTTCAGGATTACATGATGATGAAACTCCAGTTCTTATTTTCTTGCGCGCGCCACTTCCGAAAAAGCTAAATGGGTTAACGGTATCAATTGATGTGCCAAAATCATCTAATTCCCTGCAATAAAACAAAAACTATAGTTAAATGGGTGTCTACTTAGAGCTACATTTTTAAATGCAGGTATCACCATTAGGCCTATAAGGCCTTTATCAAATTATATTAATCATTACGAATTTTATGTTAGGTCAACAAGCCTGTTATGCGATTCTAATTATGACGTGAATGTCGCTATGGATATAGCCATATATAGGTATATCACCAAAAAAAGCATGGCTAAAGCACACAACACAACCGTGTTTTAGTCTTAAAAAATTGTTTTAGTTGTAAGAAATCCAATATCCTGATTGGTTAGTAATGTTTTAGTGGCCTGTCATAATGAAGTTAATAAATAAATAAATAAATAAATTGTATTTAGAGTCTACCCACTCAGTTATATAACTGATTTTCAGTGGGGGACTTTAAATCAAAGTGACCAAGCCAAACCTGTAGGCCCCAACGCAATCGACGAGTGAACGATAACCAACCAAACCAAAGATCAATATTTTTAATAGAAAATAAAGCAATCAGTGGTATGGACAGTGCGAACACACGCAAATCAACACCAGAATCAACAAGGCCGATTCAGAAAAAATTTGAATGTATTATGTGCTTCGTTGCTAGGACGGCTCCAAAGTCACCATTTACAAACTCCTAAGACAAGAACTGATGGACTTAGTCCAAATCAGAAGTTAAATAACTTCTGACTTTGACGGGAATCAAACCCTGGACCTTCTGCATTGGAAGCAGATACGCTAACCACAAGACCAACGAGCCACACAAAGACCAACGAGCCACACTCCTTTAGATTGGTCGTCGTAACGATTATTGATGTCTGATTGGTCCGTTTTGAACTTTTGAACGTTTTGGAATTTTGTTTTTGTTATAACAATTTATCAAGACTAAAACAAAAACAATTTAACACGTATTTCCTATCCCCTTATAACTAAACCAATTAGTGGGAACTGGGCCCAACTGCTTAATAACAATTGATACATCCATAGCGACATTCACGCTATCCTTATTGAATTGCACTGCTGAACACAGACTTGTCGTTAGTAGGTCTATGCCATTGATATTAAACCCCTATAGTAGGCTAGATTAGCAGTGTCCAATACTTCCGCACAGGCGCGAGCGTAACAAATTGAAGCGTCGAAAATCCAGTTCAAGATGGAAATTTGGGCATTTTAATTTATGCTTTTTCAAAGCAATAAAGTATTTTACTGAATTGTTTGATATGGTTTTAGCTTATGCAGCATGGGAATGCACAAACAGAAACAATAAGAAGTTATTGCTTAAAAAAGGGAATTTAGTAATCATTTGATGTTAAAATCCAGTATGCTCAGCTGTCAAACTGGCGGCCATCTTTAAAAATATTCGGTCTTCAAATCGCTCCCATTTGATTAACATGTAAACTGTCATTTCAAGATGGCTTCCAATTGTAACGGAAGTGGACCACCGACTGCTAATCTAGCCTAACAGTAGTTAAATATCAATGGTCTATGCCAATTGCCAAGTTCCGCATGGTGGAAAAATTGCAGACCAAAAATATGCTTAGGTAGGGTCAAGGAGCCAATAGCCGAACGCCCCTAAAACGACCGATAAGCCGTACTCCCTCCTGCCTATAGAGTTTGGTTATAGACCAGATCATGGTGGTATATATCTTTAGGTGATTTCACTGCCAGAATTCTGTGGTCGCTTAATGCACGCGGTGCAGACGGTCGCCGACAGAATGCGCGACGTGTCAGGTGGTAGTCACGTGACGTAGAACTTACAAGATGGCAGCCTTGGTGACCAATCAGACGGCTCCATAGATATCTATGGACGGCTCGAATTCGAAAATTCGAACGTTCCGCCTACCGATCTGAATGCACGGCCTTCAATAAAGTGTATGCACACCGCCATCTATACGAAATGTTTACCACCTGTCACGTCGCGATCCTGGCGGCGTCCGTCTGAACTGCGTGCATTAAGCGACCACAAAAATAGCATTGCTGGATACGCAAGTGAAATCACCTAAAGATATATACCACCATGGACCAGATAGTAATTTATTGAAATGTAGGCTACTACCTACCACAGATTGGTTTATGCCAAATTGTTAATCACTTGTTCCTTAAATATTCTAGTGTGAAAAATGCCTATGGCTAGTTAGATTAGAGAAGGGTTGACAGGTTGGGAAAGCAAAGAGAACATAAATCCCAGCCTGAAGGGCAGGGGGCAACAAAACTTTTCACCTGCTGATGACAAATGCAGCTAATTTAAAGTTGTTACCTTAATCTACGACGCGTTTCGTCCTTCTGGGACTCATCATGCAGATGGTGGCCACTAAAAATCAGCTAACTTAAACTTTTTTTTTTAAACAGCCTGCGTTTTATTATAAAATTTTGGACAAAAATTGTTAATATAAGTTAATAAGGACGAAAGGCGTCGTGGATTAAGGTAACAACTTTAAATTAGCTGCAGTTGTCATCAGCAGGTGAAAAGTTTTGTTGCACCCAGCCCTTCAGGCTGGGATTTATGTTCTCTTTGCTCTCCCAACCTGTCAACCCTTCTCCAATGTTCCTTAAATATATGTAGGCCTAGTCTTCAAATTGATTGATTGGATATTGGCATTGCTTAACGTCTCATATTTATGCAGCTTGGCTAATCGAGACGAAGGGAGGGACGTAAGGGATGACAAGGGGTGGACAGGCCTGTGCTGCTCAAAACCAGCCACAAGCGTATGGGGAGGGCAGGGGTTCCCCCACGTCGTGGTCGTCTGTGTCATCATCCGTCCATGTTGTCATTGTCGTCGCCCTTGGGGTGGAAGTCAAAGGGAAGGGGAAAGTTCCCCGACGACGACCCAGAGCTCACCTTTAGTTTCAGGGAGAAAAACTCCCCTAATTACGGGCCAAACCTTGATGGCCCTCCAAATATCCGCCAAATAGGCCTAGTAGACGAGATAATAATATCAGAATGTCAAATCCGCCATATTACTGATTTAGTCACTTTTTGACTATAGACAGGTAGCCTAAACAACTTTTTGGAAATTCCACAATCTACAGAAACGTGTGAAAAACACATTAAAATGTCAAAGGGGAGGGGGGGCTTTGTTATTTCTGAGTATTATAGTTGTGTCCATAATATTAATACAAAGCAAACATGTTTTTACTTCCAGGAAAGCCTAAATTATACGAAAACTGCTGACGGGCTATTGGGTCTAGTTCAATAAAGCCAAACACTCGCTCAGCCGCCATTGAAACTCATTGTTATTCGTGAATATTCATTTTCGCTGGATTAAAATTCAATAGGCCTAGCAATTAATACTAACTCACATAAAGTTAAACACATGAATAAATAAAATAGAACTCTGTTGTTAGTTTCACACATTGCATTTTAGCTTTTATTTGCATAATTTTCAGCCGTGATATATGTAGCTACGTAGCCATCTTGAGCTGTTCGGCTATTGGGGACGCATCTTTTTGAAACTTACTTCGAGTTTGATTATCGACCCCACTGGGCATTTATGATTGGTCGAGATGTTTTAAAATCAACCAATGAGGTAAGTCTTATAAGGAAGCCTAAAAACAAAACCATGTCGCCTGACATCATAATTGAATGTAAATAGAAGGGATTGTAGACAAGGCAGTGCGATATTGCTGCTAAAGGTGTTCAGCTATTGGCTCCTTGACCTTATTTTGTATCACTAGGCCTAAAAGAGGCGTGTATGCGCTCTTGCAACAAAACACACAACTAGAGGAACTAGGTTCCCTTCTTCTGCATGTGCTGTTGCATTAGATTGTGAGCGTTTGTAGGCTTACCGCTAAATAGGCGGACAACAATTTACTACTTCAATTTAGAATTAGTTACAATTTGCGGCACTTCTTCGGTTCAGGGGCCCCAAAACAATTTTTGCTGGGAAAAGCCTGGGGGGAGGGCGCGAAGCGCCGTGGTGAGGTTTACACACCAGTTTACAGCAACGTTAAAGTTTTTGTAGGTATAATAATAGTTTTAAGTGATTCTAAAAAGCATGAAAACCAAGTTGGGGCCCCTGAACCAAAGAAGTACCCATTTGCCTGTGTGATGCATGCAGCATGTTACACACCTAGTTTGACCTAGCTAGAGGCCCTACTACTGCTGGACATCAGAAAACTAGCTGACAGTAGGGTAGGCCCTAGGTAAAGCCTATTTATTTATCCTTTTTTAATTATTTATTTGCCTTTGAAACATGCATAAAACAATGACAGGCAGCCACGTGTGGTGTCCGACTGCCTTAAGCAACATTCACAATAGTTCTAAGGCGTAAGGCGCAAGGTCTAAGGCGTAATATTTCGTATTGCCGAGTAGGCCTATGTGTTGCAATCAGAACATAACATAAACATAACATAACATTTCTTACGGTTGCAAATGGGCCCTTCCGCCCGGTGGCAACCACTCACTCCCCCCAGACCTAATTACTGTCCCCCCCTAAAAATGATCTAAATTCCCTTAAAGACCCACTACCTACAATATCCCCGGCAAGTCATTCCATTCCCTAACAGTCCTTTCCATGAAACCATACCGACCCAGATCCGTTCTTACTACTTGACGCTGGAACTTCCATGAATGATCCCCCCTTCCCCTGTAAAGCCCCTCTTGTAGCCTATTGCGGATGTCCCCCACCCCCTACTTCCCCTAGCCGCCCTGTACATATTGCACAACCTAACCTCCCTTCTTCTTCCCTCTAATGACTCCCACCCCAACTCTCCTAACATTGCAGTGACACTGTCATATACTCTCTCTACATTCCCCTTATCATCCTCTTCCCACCGCCACCGCCTAACCTTTCCCGTAACCCTTCTTGCCGCCCTACGTTGAACTTTCTCTACTTCCAAAACCTCCCCCAACTTATACGGATCCCATGCCGCCGCCCCATACTCCAGGACAGGTCTAACCACTACCTTATATGCCCGATCTTTAACCTCCCGGCTGGCCCCTCTTAGATTTCTCATAACAAAACCCAGAGCCCTATTTCCCTTCTTAACAACTTCTTGCACCTGATCCCCCCAACCCAAATCCTCTGCCAACATCACCCCTAAGTACTTATACGTTCCTACTTTCTCCATAACAGCCCCCATTAAAGTGTATGTCCTACCTACCTTAATTATTCTTCGCGAGAAACCAACCACCTTACATTTACCTATGTTCAAACCCATCTTATTTGCTGTGACCCATTCCTCTATTACCCCCAGATCTGCCTGCAACAACCTAACGTTCACAGCTCGTCCCAAGTCGCAAGGCGTAAGTCGTAACGAATTTCCCAAAATCTAATTCTTACGACGAGTCAATCAGAACATTGAGCTATGTGTGTGCGCGAGTGAGAAAAGAGAGAGAAGCTAAGCAGTTGTTACGACTTGGGTAAAAATGCCGTATAGCGCCTCACGCAAAATACACGTGGAAAGGGTGGTACTTTTTCGGTTGGTAGGCCCTACATGGACAGTTTTTTTTAGGTGTACCTACAAAATCTTTAACGTCGCTATTTTAAATCTAAAGTACATACAAAACCTCTAACGTCGCTATTTTAATCTAAAGTAGGCCTACTTACTGATCAAAAACTGTCCATACCAACCGAAAGAGTTACGAAAAGCTTAGGTACGCGGGAGGGGGGGGGGGGGGAAGCGCGTATGTTTTAATAATAATAATAATTAGGGATGACATCGGGTACTCGGGTACCCGACTCCTACCCGACTCCTATCGGAGTCGACTCCATTTTCAAGGAGTCGACCCCCAAAAAAAAAAAAAAAAAAAAAATTTTTTTTTTTTTTTTTTTTTAATGATAAATTGAATGAGATTGCACTTGTTGTCTCGTTAGTCGTTATCTTATCTCAAAACTTAAACATAAAACATCAGCGAGAGTCTTGGCCGGGCCAAGAGACAAGCAAGCTAGCGGGTGGAGTTAGTTATTGGGATTTTAGGGCACAAAACATTAAAGTTAACAGTGCCCATCGAGGGTGGGGGGGGGGAACGGCCGGACAGCGTTGTGCAACTAGAGTAGTGGGCTAAAAATAACTTTTGCAAAAAAAAATCAAAAAAAAAAAAAAATTTTTTTTTTTTTTTTGATTGCGGATCGGGGAGTCGACTCCTACCCGGTTCCAAAGGCTCCGGAGTCGACTCCAATATTTACTACCCGATGTCATCACTAATAATAATACAAGACTTACGCGCTTCGCGCCCCCTCCCCCTTTCCCGCGTACCTAAGCGTTTCGTGGAATATCAGTGTTGAAAATAGTGTACCTATATTATTTTGCGTGAGGCGCTATACGGCATAATTACCACGACTTGCACCATGCGACTTAGACCTTAGGCCTACGCCTTAGAACTAGGCCTAGTTTTGAATGATGCTTATATCTAACATAACTAGGCCTAGGGCCTAGGCCTACAACTTAACTTACGCCAATACGACACTCTTGATGCATCATACCTCATAGCCTAGGGGACCCTAGCTAGGGCTGTGGATATTTGCACCCACTGAGGTGCGCCGAGGAGGTTTTATGCTATTTTCACCTATGTTCTGCGCATGCGCGGGTGTGTCCAACATTTAATATTCTATTTGCACCGACGTGAAATGAATAACCTGAAGGTGCGCGTTTTTTCTACCCAACTTTTATACACTAACGGAAAGGATTTCGGGTGCGCTCTTTTCGATTATATCCTAGAACTAGCGCGGCGCACTGTAGCCAGCGGAAAGTTGGGCTAACCTAACGAAAGTAGTTTTGTAACGGAAAGGATTTCGGGTGTACTGTCCATTAAATGTTGGCCACACCCGCGCATGCGCAGAACATAGGTGAAAATAGCATAAAACCTCCTCGGCGCACCTCAGTGGGTGCGAATAGACACTCCGCTAGCCTAGGCCTACTATAAATTCACATACCTTAAGTATCATTCACAATCAGTTCTAAGTCGTAAGGCGCAAGGTCTAAGGCGTAAGGCGCAAGTCGTAAGAAATGCTAGGCGTTTACAACAACCATACCATTTTTCATTGCTCCTGTGTATTGCGCATGCGCGTACAGTCAGCTGTGGAGTTTCCTTGTTCGTGATTGGCTCGTCGTAAGAAACCGTCGTAAGAATTGGATTTTGGGCAATTCGTTACGACATAAACCATTCACCTTGCGACATGGGACGTGTTGTGAACGTTCTGATTGAAATACATACTCGGCAATAAAAATTATTACGCCTTAGCCTAGGCCTTGCGCCTTACGACTTAGAACTGATTGTGAATGATGCTTTAAAGGCAGGCATTTAAGCAAGGTCAACTTATGAGGCCTAGGCTAGGCCTAGGCTTAGCATGGGTTAGGCCCCTACCTAGCTAGGCCTAGGCAATCCAGATTCCAGATCCGTAGTTAGTCCTCACCTTTTTAAATCAATCTTCAACATCTCTAGACCAGCTGGAAGCACAGATTCTGCCATGCTGCTTTCTGCGTAGTATTAACCTGAAAACAAGCCAAGAACTTATCACTTTAAAAATAGTTTACGCCAAACGTGTGAGCTTGGTTTGATCTAAATTCGGAAATAACATGGTAAAAACCTTGACGCAATATTCAGGCCTTCCTAGTGTTGACGCGGGAAGCTCTATTAATAAATTATTTTGAGGCTTTATCAAGAATAAATAACACACTACTTACTGCGGTGATTTCGAGCTATTGACCAGGATTAAATAGCACATTTAAAACCAAATTCTCACTTCAAAACAGTGTGTAAAACCAATATTGATGACACTGCGTTTATTTTGCTTCCGACCATGTTTTGTTCCCAAACAAGGACATTCGAGAAAATAACCTTGGACGGTGCTGCTGTGGCGTAGTTTGAAACTACGTTTTGGCCTTGTGCCAGCTGGATCAAGAATATTCCAAAACACAGCCTTTGTTATGTAGAAACTTTTGAGCCAAGAAGGCCGTGCGCACTGCGCCTACTACGCCCGGGAATTTGAAATGGCGAAACTAATCGCGCGCTGATCTTGTGCTCGTGTTTAAATTCTACCCGTCTTCTTAAATAAATAATTGATATCATAATTCAATCAATTAGTAAAGAAAATACTGCAACGACACCACTAACCGGGCTTTATGTATCCCTCATTCGTGATAAATTATGCTTATATTATTCCATCAATTTGTGAGGGAAGACCTCACCATTTCTTTTATCACCACACCTCTGCCTGTGCCATATTATGGTATTTTGTTTTTACGGAATGTTAAAAACACACATCCTCAATTACGCAGTCATACAATTGATTCGAGTACAACTGAAATCCGTGGAGAGGACCGAGAAGAATGAGCTACTGGCTTCGCTGTATTGGTCTGCTCGGGGAAGAGAGTCGTCCTTTGTAAACTAACCATTATGTTTTGATATGTCTTATATCTTACATGTTTTATGTTTTATTAATTTTTAAAACGTATGTTTAGAGGGGTGACGAAGACGAGGATCGCCAGAGTGTGCCCCGATAGAAAACGATCCTTGTGCTGTCACCCTTTGCCACTTGCGAATTAGTTCTTTTCGCAATTTTGTATTGTTCGCTCGTCGATGGTCTGTGTCGACGGTGTTGACTTGGTCCCCTTTAAATAAACGTCCCTTGTTGGAATTCAGTTTTGTGACGGAGTAGGTAAATTTTTAAATACGATTTTTAAATATTAACACTCTAGTTTTAAAAGTATCAGACTATCTGTAACTGCGATCATAGAGATTTCAACCAAGATCGTTGTTATACAACTGGTGTCGACATCAACCAGTGGCTATTGAAAAGTTAATTTGTGTGGTCGACAACCACACAAATTGCATATCAATCAGATTAGAGGGTATAGACTCTAAATACGAATTTATTTATTTAAGATGAAGATTCATAACAATTATACAATCATATTTTCATATCCTTCAGATTCAAATATTCCAAAATAATGCGTTTATAATCTTCTTGTCACTGCCAATAAGATCAAATTTAGGTTTTTATTTAATTTGTGATGTATCTAGTCTGTTTGTTTTGCCATTCGTTTGTTTCCACACCTCATCAAGCTGTCGTATGAAGAATTTGTTACTTTTTATTGATAAGTTACGTCTAGCTGAAACAAGCCTCTATTTACTTATTAAGCCAGCTGATTATACTATGCGATCAACTTTCATTCGCTGTCTCAGTGTCCTACTCCACATTGACTTGATATATTGTGCCCACTTCGTCAGAGACGGGTTGGAAGAAAATAACGTTACAAATTTCCAGATTGTAAACAGTCCACTTCACCCTTCCTTGTCAGATGGAGACTTTGACACCGGGAAACGAATAAAAGGTGTGCTAAACTGGACACCCAAGGTCCAGTTTACACAAACAGTGAATTACTATGATTTGACCAGTTTCGTCGAGAATTTAAATCTACAACATTGTGTGATTGTGGAGATTGGAGAACAATTCTGCGCAGTGAGTACAAATCAAAAGTAATATTACGTGGGGACATCCTACTTACCCTGGGTTTAGTTCTTCGTAATTTACTTATTACCCCTCATTTTACATTGTGGTGCATATAGGAGAAATATTATGCCCAGTGTGTAAGCCAATACAAAAACCACACGTAGGCCTACCTAAATTTGTATGCGTTCATCCTACATTCCCTGGTTATAAGTTCATTGTTATCCACTTATCACCCTTCATTCCACCAGCCAACGAAGGCTATTACTCTACACATCTAAATTACACTTTAAATAGGCTAGATAACATTATAATCTTTGTCATCTCCCAAAATGCATACCTATCTAGCCTATACCTTGCAGCTGGGCCCAGAGGATAGCCCAGAGCAATTCCTATATACCGACCGTAAAAGGAAAGAAAATAGGCAAAGACCATCTAGAAGGCACCAGCTAAATGTAGGAGAGTATGTTAAGCTCTGGCAGTCGTCGTCGGGGATCCCTCCCCCACCCCTTGACGTCATCCAACATCCACGACAACCACGAAGACATGAGAAAAAACCCCAGCAATGCTACCCCTTGCCGGTGGCTGGATCAGTCCAGCACGGGTCTGTCCTCCCACATCCCCTTGGCTATAGAGTGGGCGCACAACCTCTGCCCTACATCCCAGATCAGGGCTACTATATTGTTTCAGTTGTTCGTCGAGACCCTAATATGGGAGGGCACAGAATTCACCCCCAACAGTTCCGCCCCCAACGAGCAGTTCCTCGGCATCTCCGTGCAACTGTTCACAGGAACTGGCCAGTCAGTTGCTCACGTCGGTCACAGGTAAACTTTCTCATATATTAGGTCAAATGTAGTATATTTATTGGTGAAGTTAAGTTTCAGTGATTCACGTTGCTTTTTTCAACTTACCATTGGAAAATATATTCATGATTCTGTGATGCACATGACCAATGGTTGAAACAACTCTTGGCCCAACTAAATGGTGTTGTATCAAAGTAGTATAGTAATATTTATATGTTTATTTAATATTTATCACCTCTTGTATTTTGCGCAGGCTTCCCGACCTGTTACCTGCCCCCTCTTCCAGAGTCGATCTGTGAGCCCCGAACCGTGTGCGGTACTTATCCCTGCACACCAATCAAGGGCGACCAAGTGTACTCGGTCTTCTGCGACGCCACTTTCTGCCCAGGGAAGAATCCAGTACGTATCAAACTTATAATTACAGAATCCATATGTAGACTAATAATTCCAGCATATTTTGGTTCTTGAAAATGGAGAAGCTGTTTGTATTTCAGGGGCAGGCTTGATTTATTTCACTATGCTTTACTAACGATGACGAACGATGACAAAGACGATGACGACCACGACGTGAGAACCCGCCTCCCCCCCACCCCCCCCCTCTGACTAGCATGGGACTTTCCACCCCATATCCCCTAGGCTAAAACTACAGCAGTTTGGACATGATTGTAAGTGTAAATTTTATTTTCCATGCATCCAGGATTCAAAGGTAGATTCAGAAATCTAAAAATGAGTATTAATAAATCAGCTAATTAACATTGTGGTCGTTGTATTTAATGCTTAACTTGTATCAATTTACCTAACTTTTCGCTTGTTCTTAGCAAACTTATGACAGTTTGTTTAACTTGTAACCATCGATCATAAGTAAATCTAGGGGGGGGGGGGTAGCCCTTGATTTACTTCTGGTCGAGGTTACCTCAGGTAGCGTTACTCGGTCACCAGTTCGATCCCCCACACTAAAAATTTCGACAAAATTCATTTTTCATCAGCTTTAATTTTTATAATCTTTCTCTTTTCCCCCCCCCCCCGCTCACTTCAAGTTCTGGCACGGTACAGCTTGGGTTTTGCAACAAAATAATTCCACTTCAATGATTCCACTTCTTTTTATCCTTTAATTATCGTATATCCTTCAATCTCTTTTGGGCGCCCCTGTCTTTTTTTCCTTTTTATTTAAAATGGAATACAATGGTTTTTTTTTTTTGAAATTTTTTGGGCGAATTCCCCGTTGTTTCACACCGATGACTCGCGAAATTGGTCGCTTTTGGCCCCAAATGGAGCACCCCCCAGCAACATCCCTGGCCTATGGCTACATGACGTCCGAAGCTGTATGCCTTGATTACAGGTAGGCTACGCAGGTATCCTTACACGAGTAACATTATTTATTGACGGGGGTATTAAATAAATTAAATCATACATTCGTATTTAGAGTCTATACCTATACTCGATCACATAACTAATTTTTAGTGGGGGAGATTAAATTTAAAGCCGGCTAAGCCAACCCTGTAGGCGCCGACACCATCGACGAGCGAATAATGACCAATTAGAGCCCCGGCATTTTTAATTAAAAAAACCGATAAAGAAGAGGCTGGACGCGATTCCACCCGAGGACAGCGCCAGAATCAACAAAGCTAATTCGGAATAACCTTAGAATTTACTATGTGCCTCGTTGCTAGGACGGCTCAAAAGTCACCGTTTACACATTCCTAAGTCAAGCACCGATGGAATTAAAAATCTTCTGCTTAAAGCGGGAATCGAACTCTATACCTTCTGCATTGGAAGCAGAGCTTCTAATCACAAGACCAAAGAGCCAAGCTACATTGATATTTAAATAGGTACAATGACTTTACAAGGAAATATGATTACGTCAAAACTGGTACAAATGTATTTTCTTCCTGTTTAGTGGCAAACCAGCTCTGGACTGCATTGGTCCTGGATCAACATGGTAAGAAATTTTACTTGAAAATCTCTGAAGTAGTGAGTTTAAACCAAGCACATTAATAATGAAACAAAAGTGAGGTATAGACACACGGGATGTTTTGCTGTGTCGTGTTTGAGACAGTTCTCGTTGAGATGCCATCTCCCTCGTCTTCCATACCCACGCAATACACTTCTTTTATTTCTCATAGTCGTAGGAAACCTGCCCAGGGTGCAATGCATGCCCATGTTCAGGTGTCTAAATTAAGTATTTATTTTAAAATGTTGTTGTTGACAGTTAATTGTGAAGGGAATGTCTGAGGGCTGTTGAAGGACTCAATCCATTGTATGGAGATAAACTGGTAGGACACTTTCAGTCATGGATGCTAGTGGGGGGATTCGAACACGGGACCTCCCGAATCAGAGTCTCGCGCTTTACGCTTGAGGCACAACTGTCGGGCTTCCATGGGTGTTGTTTTCACAGCTCTCTATTCCAGTAGTAGGGAAGCACTCCCTTGTAAATGTATGTAAATCAATCCGAAAGTTAAAAAATGCATCTCAACCGGGTATCGAATCCGGATCTTCCGATTACTGGTCTGGCGCTTAACCCCGAATACACCTAGAATGTTAACTTAATAACTTCTGGATTGTTGGAGATCCAGGTTTGATACCCGGCTGAGATGGATTTTTTTAAATTTATGGATTGATTTACACTTTCTTCTCCTTCTCCTTCTCCTTCTCCTTCTCCTCTCCTCCTTCTTGTTTCAGTTGCTCGGCAAACGAGACTCAGTGTGATTTGTCGCGTGTTTTCACGGGAACGAAAATTTGTGATGCTGGGGGGATGAAGATTTTGGGGGCCCTGCTGGGTCTTACATGCCCTCCCCCGGGTGCTTAAACGTGGCCAGGGTAGTATATTGTAGAACATGCTCTTCTGGATATTGTAATAGACGATTAAAGAAGTCGGTCAAATTAAACCCCCCGTTTCCTAATCAAACAGTCTGGAAAAATCCACGACTCTGCGTTTTCATTATCAGCAGGCACTCCCAGCATACAGTATTTTATTGCAATCAGAGGTCGAGATTTACATTACAACTCGCGGACAAAGCGTTCCAATGAGAATCAGAAACAGAAGTATAGATGTGGACCTAGGAGGAGGATACATTGAATCCTAGCAACGACTTTGGTGTTTTCCTACACTTTTTAAAAAAATCGCCCCCAAATTGCGACATTTGCTTGGGAAAAGTACTGCAAAACGACAGAAAATTTTATTTAATTTTTGCGACGTACGATATCTTGAAATTTTTCCCCTTACGAATGTTTTGAAAAAATGCTTTTACTGCCTGCAAAAAAGGGGAGGGTATGCCCTTCCCTTTTTTATTTAGTTTTTCCCCGTTTTTACTATCCATGCTACCAAAATAACAATGCATTTGAAGCAAATTGTTTCCCAAATGATGTCACAAAAAAAGGAGCTTTTAAATTCTCTGTTTTTTACAATCTTTTTTTAGTATTGGACAATGCTTAGCCACCCAATTTTTTACTATTCCAACTAAGACGAATAACAACGAAAGCGGTCGTAAAATAGCTACGTTTGTTTGTGTAATTTTCTTTACACCCATAGCTACCATATTAGAAAAACCGGGTTTAATGCATTTCTTTGGAAACATTTTTTTGGGAATTTTTACGCTTCAAGTAGAAATAATTATAATGCAGCTGTAGTAAAAAAAGAACGTTTGCTGTGGTTCTATTCCTACGAAAAATTTCCCCAAATTGAATCATTAACAACCCTATTTCACAAAGGGAATATTCTGTAATTTTAGCTTAAGAAAAACTTATTGTCAATGCAGCTGTAGTAAAATAGCTACGATTGCTGTGTTTCTATTCTACAAATAACGCTTTCAAATTAAAGGGAACTGGTATGCTTTTTCATGAAGAAAATATTCAGAAATTTTTTACGGGCTTAAAGTATAACTTATTATCACTGTCCCCCGTAGTAAAATAGCTACGATTGCTGGATTCTTTTCCTACGATAAACCCTTCCCAAATTAGAATGACTGGTCTTTGCTATTTAACGAAGAAACAATTCAAAATTTATACCTGCTTCAAGTTGAACTTATTTTTCACTGAGTGTAGTAAAATAGCTACAAATGCTGAAATTTTCTATTCCACGTAAAGCCCCCAAATTTAGAAAAATTTGATCAGCTATTTCCCCGAAGCCCAATTCAAAATTTTACTGCTTCAAGTAAAAAATTTTTTTCAATGCAGCTGTAGTAAAATAGAAAACGTTTGCTCAAATTTCTTTCCCTCCCAATAAAGCTCCCAAATTAGAAGGGACGGGCCCCTTTTGGGTTTTTTTTTTTCACGAAGCAATATTCAGTAATTTTACGTTTAAAAGTATAACAATTATCACTGTAGCATTTTCTTTAAAATACCCCTACAAATTGTTTGGGGATTCTTTTCCCAAACCGTTTAAAGCCCCCCAAATAAGAAAAATTGGGAAAGCATTTCAACCTTAATTAGAGCTAAAACCCACAGAGAAAAACCGTTGACAAAAGCAACACTACCCCCCGGTGGGGGAAACCCTGACCAAAGCTAAAACAAAGAACCAAATTTAGTGGAGGAGCAGCGACACTTTCCCCCGGTTGGGGGAACCCTGACAAAGTTTAAAACATAGAGAGAAACTTTAGTGGGGGTTGCCCCAAACACCACAATAATTTGGGGGTTTGGAAATTTTGTGATAAGCGGGAAAATACAGAGACAATTTTAGTGGTGAAAGGAGAAAAACACTATGCCCGGTGGGGGAAACCTGATATTTATTTTTAAATATGGGACAAACTTTTCGTGGGGGTAGCTCAACCCCAAAATTTAATTTTTGGTGGTGGAAGGTGATAAGCTGGAATACAGAGACAATCGTTAGTGGTAAAAGGGAGCAATACTATGCCCGGTGGGGGGAACCTGATAGAAGCTAAAACATAGAGAAAAAATGTTATTGGGGGTTTACTAAAACACAACAAAAATTTTGGTGGGGGAAAAACTATGTAAAAAGGGGAAATACAGAGACAATCGTTAGGGGTTTGAAAAAGGAGAAACACAGGGGCCCGGTGGGGGAACCTGTTAGAAGCAAAAACATAGAGAAAACCCGTTAGTGGTGGTTCCCTCAACCCCACAAAAATTTTGGGGGTTTGGAAAACTTGTGATAAGTGGAATAAAAGGGGACAATCGTAAGGGTTTGAAAGGATTTGGGAGAAAAACACTATCCCCGGTTTGGTTTGGAAACCTGACAGAAGCAAAAAAACAGAGACAAACGTTAGACGGGTTTAAGTAAAAACACCACAAAAAATTTTGGTGGGGGAACTTTTTGGATAAGCGGGAAATAATGCAGAGAAAAACGTTAGTTTTTGAAAGGCCCAAAACATTTACCCCGGGTGGGGGAAAACCTGGGGAGAAGTTTAAAATAAAAGACAAACGTTAGTGGTGTTTGCTAAACCAAAAAAATTTTGGTGGGGGAATTGGGATAAGTGGAATACATCAGGGGAAAAATCGTTTTTTGGTGAAGGAGGCAACCCCTATCCCCAGTGGGGGAAACCCTGATAGAAGCAAAAAACAAAAGAGACAAACATTATGGTGGTTGCTCAACGAGTCAACACCACAAAATTTGGGGGTGGAACTTGGGGAAAAAGCTGGAATACAGGGGACAACTTTAGTGGTAAAAGGAGCAACACTATCCCCGGTGGTGGAACCGGGACAAAAGCTAAAACATAGAGAAAAAACGTTAGTGGGGGGTTCCCTTCAACACCAAAAAAAATTTGGGTTGGGGGAAAACTTGCGAAAAAGCTGGAATACAGAAAAAGTCGTTAGTGGGGGAAAGGGAAACCCAACACTATCCCCGGTGGGGGAAACCTAAAAAGAACCCTAAAAAAAAGAGAAAAATCGTAGTGGTGAAAGGAGAACACTATCCCCAGGGGGGAAACCTGATAAAAACCCTAAAACATAGAGAAAAAAAATTTAGGGGGGTAGCCAACCCCAAATAAAAATTTTGGTGGCGGAACTTGTGATAAGCTGGAATACATGCGGGAGACAAACTTTTGGGGTTTAAAGGAAACCAACACTCTCCCCGGTGGGGAAAAACCTGAAGAAGTTTAAAAACCATAGAGACAAACGTTAGTGGTGGTTGCTCAACCCCAAAAAATTAATTTGGGGGTTTGAAATTTGTGATAAGCTGGAATCAGAGACAATCGTTTGTGGTGAAAGGAGCAACCCCTATCCCCCGGGGGTTTGGAAACCTTTTTAGAAGCTAAAAATAGAAAACAAATGTTAGTGGGGGTAGAAAAAACACAAAAAATTAATTTTGGTGGTGGAACTATGTGTTTAAAGGCTGGAATACAGAGAAAATTTTTTTTTTTTCCCGTTATGGTAAAAGGGGACCAACACTATGCCCGGGGTGGAACCGATAGAAGAAAAACCAGGGGAAAAAACATTAGTGGTTTTTCCCCCCCCCCCCCCAAACCACCACAATAATTTTGGGGGGGAAAACTTGTGATAAGCTGGAATCCCAGAGACAATGGGTAGTGGTAAAAAAGGGACTAAGGAGCAACACTTTGCCCGGTGGGGGGAACCTGATAGAATTAAAAAAATAGAGACAAATGTTAGGGGTGGTAGCTCAACACCACAAAAATTTGGTGGGGAACTTGTGATAAGCGGGAAAAACAGGGGCCAAATCGTTAGGGGTGAAAGGAGAAACCCCACTACCCCCGGGGGGAAAACCTTTTAGAAGCAAAAAAACTAGAGAAAAAACGTTAGTGGGGGTAGCCTCCCCCCACAAAAATTTTGGTGGGGGGAAATTTGTGATAAGCTGGAATACGGGAGCCCAAATCTTTTAGTGGTAAAAGGGAGAAACCCCACTTTTCCCCGGGGGGGAAAACCTTTAAAAAAGCAAAAAACTAGAGCCAAACGTTAGTGGGGGTACTCAACACCACAATTATTTGGTGGGGGAACCCTTGTGAAAAAGCGGGAAACAGAGACAATCTTTATGGTAAAAAGGGAAGCAAAACATCCCCGGTGGTGGAACCCTTTTTTGGAGTGTTAAAACCCACGTGTTCGTATTGTGAGTAAAGTGGTTTCGTGTTTTTTTAAACAAAAAGATTAAAACGGGAAAGAAATTTAAAAGGTTTGCTTGCTTCCCCTGCTGTTGTCGGGGTGGGAAATGAACGAATGAATCTTGCAACAAGAACTTAGATGCCCCCCAAAGTTTTTTTCTCGCGAAAGGGGTCAGTGTCCTTACGAAGTACCCCCCCCCCCAACCTCCCACAGCGGGGGTTGGGGTTAAACCGTGAAGACGGGGCTTTTTTACAACCCATTGTGAAGGGGAAAACCCTCCGTTACACTTGTCCTGCAGGCCCAAGGAACACCCCAAATCTTTTTTTGAATTTAGAGTTCTTTTCCCAAAATATGTGTCCCGCCCGGGGGATCGTCCCCGGGTCCTCCGCCTTCCCCTAGCAATGCTCTACCGGTTTTACCAAGAAAAGCTATGAGGCCACTAGTACTTTTCTACCCCTTGTTTACATCGGGGAATTATTCGGGAAAAACTGTTTGGGGGACTTTTTACTTTTGGTTGGTGTTTTAAAAATTTACTTTTGGGAGTTTTTAATTTGTGTTTATCATGACAAATATATAAGTAGGGAAATGCAAGACCCTTACGCTGGGAAAAGGGGTAAATGGTTTCTATCGTCAAAAAAACCCCAAAAATTTAAAAAATCTCATTTTAAAAAATAATCACATTTTGTTTAATGTTTTGTTAAAAAAAAATGCATTCACCTGCAAAGGGGAATTTTCAATTGGAGTAATTGGGTAAAGAGTACCCAAAAGGAAGGGGGGGGGCCCTTTTTCTTTAAAAAATTAAACCCGGGGAAATTTTTCCTTATGAAAAATAATATCGCGAAAATTTTTTAAACAAAAAAATAACACACAACCTAAACCCCAAAACCCCCCCCGTACATGGACCCCTTTTTTTAAAACTAAGCCCTAGGAAGTTTTCTTTTAAAATTAGTAACAATTACTTTATACGGTTGGTTCGGGGCCCCTTTGTTTTTTTTAGGATCGTTTACCCCAGTCCGAGCACAACTTGAAAGTTGTAACAAAGCCGGGTGAAATTTTTCCCTTTCCCCCATACAAGCTTTGACTGTTTTTATTTGAGGGTCCCAAAAGTTTTTTAAAGGGAAACCCCCGGCCATTTATGATGGAGTTTTGGCACGTCGTAGTTGGGGGGAAACCCCTTAAAATCCCCATTCACGTAAAAAAAGGAAATTTTAATGTATTACTAACAAATTGGTAGTTTGATTAGGCCCTATGAAATAGTTTTTGCAGCAGGGGACAAGTATTCCCGTTTTTCCTAAAAAAAACATGAAAATTTTTTATAAACAGGTGTAAAACTTTAAAATTTTTTTAAAAGAAATAAAAGAGAAATTGTTCATGCCCCGGGGGGGGAATTTTTTTGGGGGAAAAGTCCCCCATGTTTTTTAATTTTTTTGTGTTCTAATTTTTTTAAAAAATTAATAAAAAATTTAATAAATATAATAATAATAATGTTTAATATATTTATACTAAAAAAAATTATAGTAAACTCCCCTAAAAATGATTTAGTGAAAATGCCAATTTACAAGGAAATCCGATAATGGGACGAAAAAGAAAAACCGACGTGCTAAAGAGTTAGGGTCTATCAGAAAAGACTAAACTCAGTAGACATACAAGAACTTACACAAAAATGGCGTGAAAAAATATTAAAAACGGGGGTAATTTTTTGAGAAAAAAAAGTTCTATGAGTTTTTTTTGGGAGGGGGGCTATTCAATTTTGAAAAATTATCATTTATAATTTTGCAATTAATTTTGCAGTTAAATATAAATACACGTCAGTTTTCCTGACCGTGACAAATATCTACCCCCCAAACCCCTAAAACACGTGTAGCGATAGATATTTAAAAATAAAAAATTGGAAATCACAAATAAATGTATTTAAAACTTTAACAGAGCGTTGGGGGATGGTATTTAAAAATTTAAATTTAAAGGCAAAAATTTGTCATATACAAGTTAAAATTTTGCCTTTATTATAAAATAAAAGCCCAGGTTGTTGTGTATTTACTTAAAATTTGGTAAAAGAATAATACAATGAGAGAGAACTAGCAAATATTATGTGAATGCGGGCCCGCAACGTATAAAAAACCCGTAAACTATACCCCTTAGTATAGGATTCTCACCCACTTCCCCTTTACCCCAAAATATTGCATTCAGAGTAATAATACTACAGCTAGAGCTTTTTTAAAGAATGCTTTACATGCTTTGGTGCTCAATAATCTAATCAAAATAAAAATTTTTGTCGTTTGATTTTAAAATAGAGCGGGAAATTTAAATTACATATAAAATTTAAACCCCCTTCTCTCAGATTATTTTAAAAGACGGACAAAAAAAAAATTTTTTTACCCACTATTATTCGAGAGGAATTGATCCTGCAATACAGTACGCTCCCTCCGGTTTCGCCCTAATATTATCTGTTCAAGAGCCAAGCAGCAAAACAGAATGTATTTTTTTTTAAATTTTTGCTTTTGATTTGTGATTAGTGTTCGGGAAGTATGATTCCCCATGTCAAATAATCCCCTTTGACCCCTAATTTTTAGTCGACATGTTTTTTTTTCTTCGATATTCCGATTTTTATGTTTTTTTAACTTTGGGCGGCTCCAAAAAGTCCTTGAGTAGGTTTCCAATAAAAAATCACTTTAAAAATTTTATAAATGCATAGCCTATACCCATATGTAATGATTTTTTAGGGCCCTGAAATGTTTGTGAGGTTTGTTTCGCCCCCAAGTCTTTTAAAACAACACGCAGGGTTTTTTTTATTTTTGTAGGTACGGGTGAAGAATAAACGATTTAATCATAAATTTAGTCATCGTTCCATTGTTTTACGATTGTCAAATTTGGGGGTTTTATACCCAACTAAATATTTCTAGTCCGGGGCTAAAGTTTTTTTAAAAAAATATTTTATTTGTTTATTTTCCGTACAATTTAAAAGTATATTTTATTTTATTTATGAAAACTTTTTTGTAGAGGGTTATAAAAATTATTTTAAAATGTACATAAAATATTTTAACGGATAATACACTTTTAACCCCCCGCTGATCGAAATTTTTGTAATTTTTAAATAAAAAAGTACGCGGACTTAATATTGAAAGGGCCAAGGGGTACATAATTTTTTAAATTCACACTGGGGGTTTTTAAAAAAACCTTTACTTTTTAAAATTTTCATTCTTCGATTTTTCCCCCTTTTCTTCCTTTTATTTTTATCAGAATGTATTAATAATACCTATTGTTATTGGTGGGAATTTGGGAAACAGTGTTTATTTAAAATGTTATACTCTGCGGGATTACCTTTTTTGCTAGGGGCCCCATAAGGGGTTTTAGTCGGTATGTAAAATTTCAAATTTTTAAAAATTTTTCCCACATTTCTTTGGAAATTTTAATATCAACAACTCAAAATTTTAATTTAAATACCACTGAAAGAGATAACCCCAAAAAAACCCCAAAGGGGGAAAACAAAAAAACAAGCTAGGGCCCAAAAAGTTGACATTTGGTATCTTTTAAAAACGGATTTTGTCAAAATTTATTTTATTAGAGAACCCCGTATCTTATTAAAAGGGGGTAAAAAAACCCCAAAAATTTTTTTTTACCCCCGTGATCTATAGGGACCAAAACTACACTTAGATGGGCCCTTTAAAAAAAAGTACCTTTAAATGTGATTTAAACACGAATTTTTTTTAAAGTTTTTGATCCAGAAATTGGTTTTTTAAAAAAAAGGGGTTTTTTGGAAAATTTTTTTTAAAACGGCTTTAAAACCCGTTTTTTTTGGGGCCACATAGATAAATGGGGCATAGTACCAATCTAAAATGCCCTTTTTAACATCGTTTTTTCTGAAAAAGTGCCCCAAAAATACCCTCAAACACGCAAAAAAAAATGATTCCAAAATCCCCCACCCCCATTTGGGAATCAGCAATTTTTACCGAAAATACTTTCCCAAATTTCAAACAAAAAAATAGAGAATTTACAGAAAAAAAAAAGGGTGTAAAAGTAGTCAATAATGGCCCCAAAATTTTTTTTGGGTCAAAATCCTCCAAGGTCACGGGGCATAAAGATCGTCCCCATGTTATTTTATGGGAGATTTTTTTCCAGGGAACCCAAATCGAAAAATGCCCTATTTTTAAAAATTTTTTGGGAAAGGCATTGGGGGCCCCCCCCCCCCAAAAATTTTTTTGTTAATTTCTAAATTCATTACTAGTTAGCCTGAATGAAATATATTTTTTTAGTTTAGCGGTTTTTAAAACCCCTTTAACTCATTTTATATTTAGAACTAAAATTTAAACGATAATGAGACTGCTTGCCCAGAAAAACAGAGGCCCATTTTTGCCTGCCCCTTTTGGCAGGTTTGTAGGGGTTTTAAGAGATTATTTTTAATTTGTTTGATGTGGGTTTTGGGTTCTTGTTATGGGAACGTCAGATAAAATAAATAACTCTAAAAGTTGAATATTGAAAAAATCTAATTTCATTATTTAACACAATATGTAGGTGCCCGTAGGGCGGGCCCCAGCCAAGAGGGAGCGTAACAAACCAAGCCCCCCAATTTGGGGGATTTGGGTTTAACCCATCATCAAAAACTCAAAAGAAAAAAATAAATATTTTTGCCTACGAAAAATTTTGGGAAATTTGTGTATAAAAAGGGAATTTTAAAAAATTTTCGTAGGACCCAAAAAAAAGAAAAAAACTGTTTCCGCCCGGGTAAAAAAGGGGCTGGTCCCAAAAAAATCGTAATGTGCCGCCCTTTTTTGTAGAGCCCCTTGTGAGATCAATGTTGTATAGGTACTCAAAAAGGTTAGGTTGTATCGTGGAAGTTACACGCCGACAACCTCCCCCGAAAAGCATTTGGGTGAACCAAGGGTTTCCTAGACGCTAGGAGTAACCTCCCCCCCCGCAATGCAATTTTGGGGAAACCCAAAGGGTTGGGCCCAGACTCTAGAGTAACCTCCACCCGCAATGCATTGGGGGGAAACCCAAAGGGGTTTCCTAGAAGCAAGGATATGTTATTTTGCAGCAATGCATTTCCCCCAAACCAAAATGATGAGCAGTAAATTTTTGCGACTGCTACAGTAACTCACACCCAAAACACCCCAAATAAAAATAAAAATTCAACTAGATTATTAATACATTTAAATCTTATTAGGGACCAATGTTTTTCCCAAAAGGAGGGCCAAAAATGAAAATTGTGATCTAAGAAAAGCTTATACCTTGGAAAAAAAAAACAAATTCACACGCAAAAAAACAAATTTCCACTAAACTGTTTTTTAATAATGAAATAAAACCCGAATCCCCGTACACCAATACACCTGTTAATTTTCCAAAAAATTTTTATTTTAAAATATTAATAAAAGGTGATGGAAACAAATTCCCACTTCCCTATAGTCACTCAACCCAAATCGTTTTACAGGGTTAAACCCTTTTACTAAGACTTTCCCAGTACCTTTATCAGGAAGTGACGAACGAAAGACCCCTAGTCTAATTTCCCTTTAAGCTGACGCCTTTAAGTTTGTGTTTTGCTACAAGCAAATTAAATTTAAAAAAAAATGTCCCCCCTTTTTAAAAAACCCGAAATGACCAAATTTTCCCTAATAACCTTAAAACCCCGATAGATGGGAAACATCAATATAAAAAATGTAGTGTATAAAAATTTTAAAAACGACATGGAATTACAACAAAAAAACAACAATCATGATAATTAATTTTCAATGAAATTTTTAAAGGGGGGTTTTAGTTCAGGTTTATTTATATAGCATTGGAAATAATTTACAGCTTTGGGAGCTAAAAAAATTGCGGTTTTAAAAAGGCTTAAAATTCTAAAGAGGGGCTCTTGCTCTTGTATATATATAAACAGCGTTTTTAAAAACCCTTTTTACTTGCCTTTTATAGCAATATTTGTAAACACGGCCCCTAGGACTATTTAAAAAGCATTCAAAATCTAAATTGCTACGAAATTTTGCTCTTGTATATCTGCGTTTTTAAAAAAAACCCCCTAATTTTACTCGCTCTTTTTAGCCGTATTCGTAGGACATGGCGTAGGAAAATTTAAGCATTCACAGCTGAATTGATACGGATATGCTCTTGTATATCTGCGTTGAAATATCATTTACTTTTCTGCTCTCTTAGCAGTATTTGTAGGGCAGGCGTAGGAAATATTCAACTCTTGTTTTAGCTAAATTGCTACGGATACGCCCCTTGTATATCTGCGTTGAAATATCCCCCCAATTTTTCTTTCATCTTTAAACAGTATTTGAAACATGGGTAGGAAAATTCAAACCCCATTTCCCCAGCCCGAATTTCTACGGATATGCTTTGTATATCTGCCCGGGTTTAAATAAAACCCTTTTAAAATTACCCGCCCTCCCTTTGCAGTATTTGTAGATATGGGGGCAGGAAATATCAACGCATTTGTAGCTAAAAATTTCTACGGATACGCTCTTGTATATCGCGTTTAAATTTTTCTTTAATTTTTCTTTCTCTCTTGCAGTATCGTAAAACCTTGGCGTAAGAAAAAATTTTTAAAGCCCTTCGTAGTAAATTGTAGGATACGCTCTTGATATCTGCGGGGGAAAAAATCCTTTTTTAATTTTTCTTGCTCTCCCTTTGAAATATTTTGTTTGACCCTGGCGCAGGGAAAATTCAACGGGATTTGTAGCTAAATTTCTACGGATCCCCTCTTGTATATCTTTCGGTTTTAAATATCCTTTAAATTTTTACTTCCTCTTAGCAGTTTTTCGTAGACATGGCGTAGAAAATTTCAAGCATTCGTAGTTTAAAAGGGTACGGATACGCCCCTTGATATCTGCGTTGGGAAAAACCTTTAAAATTTTCTTGCTCTCTTAGAAAATTCGTAGACATGGGCAGGAAATATTCAACCATTTGTAGCTAATTTTCTACGGATACGCTTTGTTTTTCCCGCTTTATATATCCTTTAAAATTTTTCTTGCTCTTTTTAGCAGTATTCGAGACCCTGGGCAGGAAATTTAACGTAAATTTGTAAACTAATTTTCTACGGATACGTCTGTATATCTGCGTTGAATTTTCCTTTAATATTACTTGCTCTCTTAGCAGTATTCGTAGACTGGCGCAGGAAAAAAAAATTCAAAGCATTCGTAGCCCCTTAAATTTTCTACGGATACGCTTTTGTATATCGGGGTGAAATATCCCCTTTTAATTTTTCTTGCCTTTCTTAGCAGTATTCGTTTGACATGGCGTAGGAGATATTAACGAATTTGTAGCTAAATTTTACGGATTTTCTGCCCTAAATTTACTTAAATTTGTTGGGGTAATTTTGCATTTGACACGGGAAATTTTCAAACATTTAAAGTTTGATTTTTCTACGCATTCACTCCATAAATGTAAAGGGTTTTATTTACTTTAGTTAAACCATGAGAGTATTTTTAAAAAAATCGGAAGAAGCAAATATGCTACAAATGCTCTCGTGTTTGTCTGTTTCGACAAACCTTTGTAGCAGAGGGGCTTACTAAAAGCGATTTTAGTAAAAAGTTACTGCAGCATATGTAAACTAATTTTTTTCGATTTTTTAAAAAGTTTTCCTAGTAGTAAATTACCACTGTATAGGACATGCTCAGATATAAACTGATATGTTTTTATTGTATTCTAACAGGAAAAAGGCAAGTGTTAGGAAAACACCCCTTGAGTACCACACAAGAAGAAAAAGTGGTTCCTCATTACCTTTCTCCGGCCAATCAGCTTGTGGAAGACAGTATAAATCACAACTGGGACGCACAAGAAATAAATAATTTAAATAGTCGAAGTTACTCGCTAAACCAGCCCGTTAAACGGTTTAGAAGTGAATTGCAGCGATTAAAATATGGTTATCCCGTGAATGTGTCATGGGAAAAGAGGAGGGCGCATTTTAAAGACCCTAAAGACTATAAACCTGTACGACAAACTTTGGAAGAAAGAAAGGATAAATATGAAAATCCCCAAACTAATTTTGTAGAAATGAAAAACAGTGAAAACTTGGAAGAGTTACATGAATACGATACTCAAGATAATCATTGCAAAGGGGACGAAGATCGTGAAATGGAAGATGCGTTACGGGTTCGAGATAATAATATGTATGTTCTCGATGGAAACCGTTTAGACAACGAGGAAGAAACAAACGATTCAAATCGGTTTGAACAACTGAACGACGAAGTTTATGAGGGCCATCCCGTTTTCGATGTATCTGACCATGCGCAACATTCAAGGCCTCATTCTAGAAAACTTTTGAGTTTTGTGGACGATTATGATGATGATATTCGTCACAAAGCTAACAAAGAAGACTATGTCGTTTATGGGCATGTAATTCGAAAAAAGGATCTTTCAAATGGGGACTTTTTATTGGATCTCGAATCAAAACTCGAAAGTGAAGGTGAAGATTCAAATGAGGTAACTTATGACGAGGACGACGATGAGATTAATAAAGGGAGACGAAGTAAACCGAACTCACCCGAAGATGAAGGGGACGAATACGACGATGATGAATATGATAAAATTGGAGAAGAAAGCGATACGGATGACGATGACGACGATGATGACGATAATGGAGACGAAGATGATGATAAAGAAGAAACCGAAGAGGACGACGACGAGGAGGAGGAAGTGGACGAGAAGAAGTATTTAAAGAACAAGGAGAACTGTTCCACGTGCGATCAAACCGAAATGCTAAAGGAAAAATTGCGACTACCGGCATTTACTTTAGCGGCAAACTCAGGAAGACCACTACTCGAAACACAGAAGGTAACAATACTCCTCGTCACCACGGGCTGGTGGTTTTTAAGATAACTTTGTACCTTTCAAAAGAATGCACAACAAGAAAATACTTATTATTTTCGACTTTTGCAACCATTTTGATAAAAATAAAAATATACTGCTACACGGTTGTATTTCTTTACTAATATGAAAACATCTTCGCAGCATCGACAAGGTGAGTACCCGAATTGAGTCCCGCCCTTATAACGCATAATCTACCTTATATATCGGCTAACATTGGGTACTACATAATAATAATTGTTCACTTTGTTGTGCATCAAGGTATAAAACAGTGGTAGCTTTTAAGTTTATTGAGATTAAGGGCGCGTCAACCGTTAGGTAACTAATAATGCGCCACTCTAGCTTAGGGGATATGGGGAGGAAAGGGGTGATTCTCACGTCGTTAATAAGTAAAATAAATAAATTCGTATTTAGAGTCTACCCTGCACTCAAGTCACAAAACTGATATTCATCGTCTTTGTCATCGTTCGTGTTGTCGTGGACGTCGCCGTCGTCGGGGATGTCATCGAGGGAAGGGGGAAGGTTTCCCCAACGACGACCGCCAGAGCTCGCCTCTAGTTTCAGGGAGTAATATTATACTAATACTCCCCTTTTCACCAACTGATGTTTTCGGGATGGACTCTGTCTCTTTCCTCGCCTTTTACAATTAGCAGAGGTGTCTAGCGTAGATAGGTTAAAAAAATGTCAGTTTGTTCGCTCGACGATGGTGTCGGTGCCTACAGGGTTGGCTTGGTCGGCTTTAAATTTTGTGTCCCCCACTGAAAATGAGTGGGTAAACTCTAAATACGATTTTTAATTTTATTTATGGTAAAATTTCAATGGGGTACACAGAATAGAGCACAACGGAATAGCGCACAACGGAATAGAGCACACATTTTCGTGTCGCGGACATTGCCGAAGCGTGGCGCTGTTGCCAAATGAAGTGTTGTGTTGTGATCCGTTTCAGAACGGATTACCGCACACACGTTAATTTGTGTGACCTATTCCGGTTGAGAACGGAGTACAGCACAATGTGTTGACACTAAGCAGTGTGTGCCCTGTTCCGGATCCAAGTGGATCACAGCACACATTTTGTGCGCTGTTCCTTGTGGTAGTTTGTGCGCTGTTCCTGTCCAGAACGGATTACCGCACACACGTTAGCGTGTGTGCTCTGTTCCGGATCCAAACGGATTACAGCACACATTTGTGCTCTGTTCCTGGCCAGCACGGATTACCGCACACACCGTGGAAGTAAAAAGTGAACGCTTTTTTAGTTATTATTATTATGTCATACGTCACAACTAAACAAGTTGTTACCCTATACGGTAATGTTGTGTATTTTTTTATTTTACCCTTGTCTCGTACTCTCCTTATAAGATACATGTTTTGTTTAAGGCGTTTAAGTATTCTATTACATTATTATGTATAACTTTGCGTGAGTCAAGTCGTGACTCGTGCGTGAGCGTATGATGCGTGAGTATGCGTGAGCGTGCTAACGAATTGCAACTTACTGACGTAATGTGCGTGAGCGTGTAGTGAGACTTTATACTTGCGTGCGTGACTGTGCGTGATTAGAAAATGCTAGCTTGTGACGTGACCCGACGTGAGTTAAAATCCACTCTCGTGCTCACCTCTACTAGGAATCGTCCATATTTAGTCATTTTTTACATTTTAAACCAAAATAAAAACAATAGTTTCGCAAGGCGGGGGTGATCTTGTTTCTATGCAGAACGTTCACGGTTCAAATCCCTGTTTAATATGGACTTCATTATCTACTCTAAAATACGAACACGGTAGCTTTGGAGTCTTCTTAGCAACGACTCGCATGATAGTGCACTCCCAGAGGAAATTATGGTTCTGTAACTGCGTGGGCATGGACAACACAATAACAACACAGTTTAGTAGATTTTATTTATGGGAAATAAAAAACACAGCACATCACACGTTTCATCACCCTTATATAATATAAACTCAATTTTACGATTCGTTTTTAAATCTATGATTTAGCTGAGAGTGGCTAACAATCAACAATAGGAAAATATGTTCTGTTAAATCGTGGACTGAAAACGTGAATTTGTAATCCCGCTACTCCTCAGCCAATAGACAGAATCCTATTGGCTGACTAGGTGGGCCGACACATACGAACCAATGAGCGTGCTTATTTTTAACAAGTGTGGCGCGAAATGCAAGTGGTGTTTCTTCTCCGATAGTTAAAAAATCGTTATTACAATGCAAGTTTTGAAGGAATGCCCAATTGATCAGTTATTTTGAAAAGGAAGTCACTGTTTTGACGAAAATGAGTTAGCATCGAATTCTTGCTTATTTTACCTAGGCAACGAATGAGTTATCAGCATGAAATTTGGCATGATGGTGCATATTAATATAAAAATAATAATCCGCCGGGAGGCAAGCGATATTTCACCCCCACTGTTCCCTACCACCCTTAACTTTGGAAAAACGTTAGATCGTATTTAATACAATTTGAATATTTTAATTGCTGATTAAATAAGCGTCAATGTGTTATAGTCCGGTCAACAAATCATTCACACAAAAACCCAAAGACGACATTAACCACAGGAAATTTAATAAAAACATTGTATATTGCCAACTACAGATTGTAAACAAAAAAAAAAGATGCTAGCTTTTGTTTCTAGACAATCTGTTTTAAAGACACTGTATTCACCTTTTCACATATTTTAACATATTTCACGCTTTGATAAGAAATAAACAACAAAAAGATGTGATATGCCCCCCAAATACAAAAAAATGGGGGGGAAAAAATGACAGCCAAGCTCTCCTTCAAAAGTATTTGGCTTTGAATGCTGTGAGATAGTTGAGCCAAGCATTTTTCATTTTTTCTCCCTAGTTTTGCATTGAAAAGAAGTAAGATCATTTCGCCTGTTGACGAGCGCCAAGCCAATCATTTTCGTGGTAAAAAAGTAAAAATTTTAAACTCAAAATCATAAAAAAAAAATTACTTGGCCATTGACTTTTTCGGGTTCTCGTAATGAACCAAATTCAATGGCCAAGTAATTTTTGAAAATGAAAGAAAGAAATGAAATGCTTGGCTCAACTTCTATATCTCACAACATACACAGCCGAAGACATTTGAAGGAGAGCTTGGCTGCCGTTTTTTTTTTTTTTTTTTTTACCAATTTTTGTATTTGGGGGCGGATAATACCTACATGCTTTATCCGATTGTAATGATTTTTTCACAGAACCTTAATGTAATGAATTTTTTTAAAAAATGTGAAATTTGAACGCAATCGAAAAATAATTTTTATAAGATTTTTCTACAGTAGGTACCTTAATTGTATGAATTAATATATTGGTGTGAAATTTGAGTGGAATCGAAAAATAAATTATCATGAAAATCGCAATTTTACGCTTTTTTTTCGTTTAAAAAAAAATTACACTCATCCAACAACGCGCCTAAAAAAGCGTTTGCGAAGCTTCCTAGTTATATAAACTAGGAAAACGCTTAAGTCCCGCCGCGTTGTTGGATGAGCGTAATTGGTGCATTGAGCTGCCATGTGTTATGCGGATTTTCTGTTGTTCTGTGAAAAAATCGTTACTAAATTGAAGATTTTTTTAAATTAATTTAAATTAAATAAAAAATAAACTTTAATTTTTAATTTTTTTAATTAATCGTAATTTGAAAAAAGGAAAAAAATCGTAAAATTGCGATTTTCATAAGAAATAATTATTTGATTGCGCTCAAATTTCACACGAATATATAAATTCATAAAATTAAGGTTTTGTGAAAAAATTATTACAATCGGTTAAAGCATGTAGGTGTTATAAGTCAAAGAATTGTTTAAAAAAAGAAAAAAACGTAAAATTTCGATTTTCATGAGAAATAATTTTTCGATTGCACTTTAAATTTCACACAAATATCTGAATTCATAAAATTATGGTTCTGTGAAAAACTCATTAAAATCTGATAAAGCATGTAGGTGTTATATGTCAAAGAAATTTTTAAAAATCGAAAAAAAATCGTAAAATTGCGATTTTAATGAAAAATAATTTTTCGATTGCGCTCAAAAACGTGGCAGTTCTAAGTTCAGAGATTTCGAAGGTCTCCAGAAAATTTCATTGCAATTGGAGTATCGGTTTAGCCGGAATCGTGCTGACAAACACACAATAATACAGAAAAAAAAAGAAAGAAAAAAAAAACATTCCGGATTTTTTTCTCCAGTGTAGTGAAATGGAATCTTCGCTTCGCTCGCTACGCTCATCCAATTACATGCATTTATTGCATTGCATTTTCCTGTTCCGGTATGTATATATTATATATACCGAGGGGTGATAAACTTGCGTATAAAAATGATTATAGTAACAGTCGGTTGTATTAGAGAAAGATGGGAGTAGAGTGGGTGGACGCAGACCAAACCATTGACCTTCATCACGTGACCCTTCGTATTGGTAGTGAATACTCATCGTAGGGCGAGTTTTGACCTTGAGGCCGTCGGGTCGGGTGTCGACTGTCATTCGTGTCCTTGCGTGAATAACGCATTCCAACAATTTGGACAGAATTTCGACTAAAATATTGAAAATTTAAATTTAAAAACGAAAAAAACGAAAATGTAGTTTTTCTAAGCACACTCAAAACGGAATGTAAATTTATTTACAATTTTACGTAGGCCCTATACCTACCCAGAAACAAGAACTCTGGCGTCCCGGTTTTTATTTTTTGAAATATGGTTACCCTATTATTTGCTGGATAGAAGTATAGGCGCGGGTATACAAAATAAAACAACGGTTTAATATTCACTTCACGACTACTTTTCAGGGTAGACCGAGAAAGTGTAGGCAAATTATAACTAAATTACTTGAAACACCAACGTTTCGTAGCCGCTGTGGACCACATTGTCAAGGTGACTGAAGATGTTATTGTTTGTCGTCTTCTTCCTCGTCGCATCTCATCCCCTCCTCAAGTGACCCTGGATCGCAGGAGTGGGCGGTCCAGGGTCACAATAACATCTTCAGTCACCTTGACAATGTGGTCCACAGCGGCCACGAAACGTTGGTGTTTCAAGGTATAAGTAATAATTTGCCAACACTTTCTCGTCTACCCGAAAAGGTAGTCATGAATATGTAGAACCGAGAAAGCTTTAAACAAACCAACGGTTAAATATCTCTGTATACTATTTTGTTTTGGGTGTACACGCGGGGACACGGCAGACGGTGAAATCAAAGTAATATTTTTTATTTCTCAATTTTATTAATCGGGAAACACTCTCGTAGGTGTAATAGACTCGACCTGCAATCGGGAGACCGTTTTCGATACCCCGCTGGGATGGATTTTGTAATTTCTGGATTGATTTCTATAGTACTTTTTAATTACGTAGTGCGAAACCTAAACGTATAGAGTATAGACTGATATTGTTACATTAGTGTTAGTATACCAGCTAGAAGTGCATCCAGAATTAAATCTGTACTGTAGAAACTAAATATAAATTTAAAAATAATCACAATGATTAAATTCGCGTACTTTTGGTGGTTCCTAATGAAAATCTGCTTGAAATACCTGACACTGCATGCACGATTATGAGTGCACGCAGTTCAGCATGCAATTCAGCTGGTTCAGTCTTTCAGTGCTGTCACATCGGCATATTTTTTTATCGGCTCAGGTAAAACTTGCTTTAGTCGTGCAATGTAGTTTTTACTAGGAAGCTTCGCAAACGCTTTTTCTGGCGCGTTGTTGGATGAGCGTAATTGGTGCATTGAGCTGCCATGTGTTATGCGGATTTTCTGTTGTTCTGTGAAAAAATCATTACTTAGTCGAAGAAACTTTTTAAATAAAATTTAATTAATTAAAAAATTAACTTAAATTTTTTAACTAACCGTAATTTAAAAAAAAGAAAAATCGTAAAATTGCAATTTTCATAAGAAATAATTATTCGAATGAGCTCAAATTTAACATGAATATATTAATTCATAAAATTAAGGTTCTGTGAAAAAGTCATTACAATAGGATAAAGCATGTAGGTGTTATAAGTCAAAGAATTGTTTTTAAAAAAACGTAAAATTTCGATTTTTATGACAAATAATTTTTCAATTACGCTCAAATTTCACACGAATATCTTAATTCATAAAATTAAGGTTCAGTGAAAAAATCATTAAAATCGGATAAAGCATGTAGGTGTAATAAGTCGAAGAAATTTTTAAAAAATCGAAAAAATCGTAAAGTTGCGATTTTTATGAGAAATAATATTCCGATTAAGCTCAAAAACGTCACAGTTCTAAGTTCAGAGATTTCGAAGGCCTTTAGAAAATTTCATCGCAATTGGAGTATCGGTTTAGCCGGAATCGTGTTAACAAACACACAAAAATACAAACAGAAAAAAAACATTCCGTATTTTTTTCTCCACTGTAGTGAAATGGAATCTTCGCTTCGCTCGCTACGCTCATCCAATAAATTATTTGTAAAATGTTGTTTTATCAATGATTGATTGCAAAATTCGGAAAAAAAATGATAATTTAATTTAGTTTGAAAACTTAAATTAAAAAAAAAAAACACAAAATAGAAAATAAAAAGAACGTATTTTTGGCCTTTGAAAGTTGCAAATTAGCAAATTTTTACCATTCGGCAATAAGGGACTGGAATTTTAGAATTAAACATGAAGTCCTACAGGTTTTGCAAAACCGCATTCCCTTCCCCCCCCCCAAACCCCCAACCCCCTCTGGATACGCTTCTGTTTCCAAGTTCCATTCCGTTTTATAATAATTATCTGAAAATCTTGAAAACAAATCACCGCCTCCCACCCGCCACGGATCAGGGCTAGATCCGCCACTGGTCAAACATACAGGGCATTATTGTATCGAATTCTCTTTTCCCAACCAATTGATACATTAAATGGTAAGTAATTGTGTTGTGTAGATAACTTACTAGGAAAACGCTTAAGTCCCGCCGCGTTGTTGGATGAGCGTAATTGGTGCATTGAGCTGCCATGTGTAACGCGGATTTTCTGTTGTTCTGTGAAAAAAAATTATTGCTTAGTCGAAGATTTTTTTAAATTTAATTAAATAAAATAAAAAATTAACTAAATTTTTTTAATAAATCGTAATTTTAAAAAAAAAAAAATCGTAAAATTGCAATTTTCATAAGAAATAAATATTCGATTGCGCTCAAATTTAACAAGAGTATATAAATTGATGAAATTAAGGTTCTGTGAAAAAATCATTACAATAGGATATAGCATGTAGGTGTTATAAGTCAAAGAATTGTTTTAAAAAAGAAAAAACCCGTAAAATTTCGATTTTCATGAGAAAATAATTTTTCGATTACGCTCAAATTTCACACGAATATCTTAATTCATAAAATTAAGGTTCTGTGAAAAAATCATTACAATCGGATAAAGCGTGTAGGTGTTATAAGTCGAAAAAATCGTAAAATTGCGTTTTTTATAAGAAAAAATTTCCCGATTGCGCTCAAAAACGTGGCAGTTCTAAGTTCAGAGATTTCGAAGGCCTCCATAAAATTTCATCGCAATCGGAGTATCGGTTTAGCCGGAATCGTGTTAACAAACACACAAAAATACAAAAAAAAGAAAGAAAGAAAGAAAGAAAGAAAAAAAAAACATTCCGGATTTTTTTCTCCAGTGTAGTGAAATGGAATCTTCGCTTCGCTCGCTACGCTCGCTACGCTCATCCAATCATAGCATGGAGTGTGAATTGGATCGTGTCACTGCGGGAATAATGAGTGCTTGTCGGTCGGTCGACGTCAGACGGGTCAGTATTGACCGACCAGCTGTCCAATTCGCCACTGTATATAGTTTCAATGGGCAATAACCAATACTCATAGACTCACTGATTACAAATGGTGCTCCTCATTAGGGAGGACATTGCTATCAAATATAGTTGTCTAGATAGGAGAGGTGACAAAACGTCCCGCTTTGCCGGAAGAGTCCCGTTTTTTTTGTGGTATCTCACTCTCAGTGTCCCGAAAATAGTTGTCGGGTACATTTTTTTCCTAGTGAAACAAATAAAGTGATCGTCGTCGGGGACCTCACCCCCTTCCTTTGACGATCTCTCCGACGACGACGACGACCATGACTACACGAACGATGACAAAGACGGTGACAACCACTACGTGAGAATCCCCCCCCCCCTTTCCTCTCCCTACAGCGGTGGTTGGTTCTGATCAGCATGGGATTTTCCTCCCCATGTCCCCAGGCTAGAGTGTCACATTATGACCTAACGGTTGACACGCCCTTAATCCAATAAAACCCAATTTTAACCATCGTTGAAAAATTAACAACAAAACAAAAGCATGTAGTTTTTCGTTTTTAATTATGGCCACCCTTTCTTTAGATGGAGTGGTAATGAATTCGACCCGCTTCGACCCAGCAGTAGTTGATTTGTGGACGGACACGTCCACTCACTTACTTTTCGAAGTCATCATTGTAATGTCAATAAATTACAATGTTGTAACGCCCTAATTCTGCAATTTTTTCATACATCTTCTGTGAGGTTTTTGCAAAAAAAATCGGATAAATACACCAATGACACTGTTATGGATCAAAAAATTTTACGGGGCTAATTCGCTTCAGAACCACAATAGCTGAGGGGCCTCCCCTCCATATCTCCCATTGTACACAAATCATTTACTTTACCCAGGAATGAGCGCACAAATAAATTATTTTTGATGACACCAATTACTACACTCACATACCTCATTACTTTCCTTCCCTTGAAGACCATCCCCCCCTCCCGACGAAGACAAAGACGAAGACGACCACAACGCTTTTCCTCCACCTACACGTGGCTGGTTATGACCAGCATGGGCCCTCCTCCCCACATCTCCTAGGCTAGAGAGGTGCATTATCACCTTAACGGTTGACGCACGCCCTTATTCCAAATAAACCAAAATATCCTAACACCCTATCCTACCACTGTACTAAAAAGACCATTATAACAATATCAATGTTGGGAGGTATTGGTATAAATTTTGGGGGCGCTGAACAACGCCGAATAGATCGTGTGTAGTGTACGTACCACGCAACTCTTTTGTGTTAGGAGCTGTAAGGAGAATTTGATGTAAGAATTATAAATTTTAGAGGATGTCGGAAACATGAATATATTTCAATTTTAATTTATACTAAGAATATTGTTGTGTAAATTTGTATTTAGAAAATTAAATACGATTGTGTAAAAAAAGTAATTACGATCAAATGTATGGCAATAAGTTTTAAGTATTTAATTTATCGTGCTAATTAGGAAGGTCAGATAGTTTATCAGACAACTGTCATACACAATAAACATGAAAACATAATTAATTAACAAATCATGATGAACAAAATTGAAGACCGATTTGTCCCAGATAAAGCCAAGATCTTCGATTTTTCAGCACACGCATGCCAATGTGTGTGCGGTACTCCGTTCTGGACAGGAACAGAGCACAAATGTGTGCTGTAATCCGTTTTTGATCCGGAACTGAGCAACACACGCTAAGGTGTGTGCGGTAATCCGTGCTGGCCAGGAACAGAGCACAAATGTGTGCTGTAATCCGTTTGGATCCGGAACAGGGCACACACGGCTAAGTGTCAACACATTGTGCTGTACTCCGTTCACAACCGGAATACATCACACAAATTACTGGTGTGCGGTAATCCGTTCTGAAACGGATCCGAACACACAACATTAAATTTGGCAACACCGCTCGATTCGGAAATGTTCGGTTTGTGCTCTGTTCCGTTGTGCCCTATTCCGTTGTGCTCTATTCCGCGCCTCCTTTCAATGGAGGTCTAAGACATGCGTAGCGCGCGACACTGATTCGGGAGGTCCCGGAACAAATCCCGTCGAGACCGGCAATCATGACTGAAGGATTTTTCCTATGTTTGACTCGGTTGAATTGAATTGAGTCCTCTTAAACAGCCCTCGGACATTCCGCAACATACCTAATTAGATACGCGAAGAGAGGCATGAATTGCACCTGGGCACTGGGCAGGCTTCACACGAAAAATTGTTATCAATGATAAGGATAATAAGGATTTGGTCATTTTTAATAGCCCTGTACATTTTCTCCAACTGTCCTGAAACAAAAGGTCCCTAAACAAGTTTCCAACTAAAAATATATGATAATTTATTTATTTAGTACGGACATTAGAAGGGTATTAATTAGTTTATCTACATCCTACTAGTAAACAATCAAGCTTCCCAAATGTCTGTATACTGCCATAGCAACCTCTTAACCATATCACTAGCAAAGACTACCTACCTTTCTTTCCACTCCCCCCTCAACATCCCCAAATCTAGTCCCCTAATCTGGCTAGATGGAAAAAGCATCAGTAGAACCAACTCCACTAAATTGCTAGGATTAAACATCTCCGAAATTTTAGATTGGTCTATCCGCATGAACCATGTGGCGGATTGTGGCCTGTACAATTCAAAGTGGATTGTTTCATTTTAAGGAAGCTCAAACAGCTAGTTCATCCCCACATACTTAAAATGGTTTACTTTGCTCATGTTCACTCATTCATATCATATGGCCGACTTTTCTGGGGTGCATCTCCCCATGTAATCAGAATATTCACCCTCCAAAAGAGAGCAATCCGCATTATGACTGGCGTTTCCAGGAGGCATACTTGTAGAGAGCTTTTCAAGGAACTAGGAATTCGTACTCTGGCCTGCTCAAGCTGCAGCGATATTTGTCCGTTCCTACCCTAATCTTTTCCCTCTAAACACTTCTGTCCTCTCCCATTTTATTTAAAGTGTTATACTTCTACTCTGTATTAGTCAAATGAATAAAATAAAAAAAAAAATAGAATACCTACCTATCTATTCATCAATCAATTATTATATTACAGTGTTTGAGACCTAGCTCAGTTATATTTCATTTTTTGTACATTCATCCTATTGACATTAACATTATTGGTATTTGGTATTTGGTTTCTTCCCCTACAAATGACTAAAGTCGGTGGTAGGTTTGTTTTCTCCTTCCTTCCTTCCTTCCTTCTTATTGTAATTCCATTTCCTTGTTCCTTCATACTTAGTCATTCCCCTTCTACATAGGGTAGGCCTATCCCTTCTTCTAGGCTTGCCTTATTCACTCTTCTCTAATCCTTTGCACTTTTGCACTTTACATGCCCAGTTTCTTTCATCTTGCCCTTAGCTTCCCCTTTCTCTCTCTCTTCATATCCCATCATGGGCATGATCTAGTCTTGCCTGTTCCTAGACCCTGTTCAGGATTTACCTTCGGCAGCAGCTTCATTTGTTTCTTAAAGCCTTTAACGGTTTTCTCCTCCACAACTCCCTCTGGTAAGCCATTCCATTCGACACCGTTTAGCCAGGAAGGAGTATCTGCCTATGTCTGTTGCCCATGCTCCCCTCTCATACTTCCACTTGTGATCCCCTCTGGCAACATTTTATTATTATTTATTATTATTATATATATATATATATATATATATATATATATATATATATTATATTTCATTATTAGTTAGAATTAAAATTAGAATTATTCATTGCACTATCCCTCTTTACAGAGAATTGTGTTATACTGATACCATGTATTTGTCCAATGAATAAAAAATACTTACTTACTTAAGTTTACTTACTTTGACTATTAGTAGACGATTTCCTAACCTCTTGGCATGCTCATAAAAATGTTTTTGTGAACGGGGTTCATTATAATAATATCGTGGATTTAAAATTTTACTCTCGTTCTATCATTGTGCTATTTCAAAGCACACAAAACAAGACTCAAACGAAGTGTATAATATAGTATCCTATTCCTTGACTCAAACTCCATTTCGTTGAGGTTCAATTTGATTTTGGCGCTGGTTATTATCATGAAAATTTTTGTGTTGGCCAACCTGTTTTAACAGCGGCGTCGGCCATCTTTTTTGTGTACTGTGGTCGTCCTACTCGAGCCAGTGAAAACAAACAAATTTTAGGAAATATACCTTCTCTACTTTGTCGAATGCGTTAATTATTTAACTTAAAGTGTGATAAAACGGTATTGAAGTGGCTGAGTCAAGCTCCCCCCCGGCTGGGTCGCCGTCGCCGACAATGGTAGAGCCAGCCATACCAGCCACCAAAGTAAAGGCAGCAGTTGTGGCAGACATCGCGGCTGGCGACTGGGTATGTACTGATCCACAATGTGGAAACGTCAATTTTGCAAGACGAGATACTTGTAACCGCTGTGAAAAAGAAAAGACTGAGTGTCCCAAAAAATTAAAACTTGGTCAAGAAATTGGCAAAGCGGCTGCAGAGAAGAGTCGGGGTTTGTTTAGCGCCGATGACTGGCAGTGCAACAAATGCGGTAATGTTAATTGGGCTCGACGTCAGTCTTGCAACATGTGTAACGCACCAAAGTATGGAGAAGTGGAGGAAAGAACAGGTTATGGTGGAGGCTACAATGACCGCGGAGTCGTAGAATACATTGAGAGGGAGGATTCCGATGGTGAATACGATGAGTTTGGACGTAGGAAGAAAAAACGGAATGCCTCTGAAGTTTCTGGGGATGAAAAACCAAAGGAAGCTTTTGTTGGAAAGAGTGATGATGTTGATGAAGAGGAGGATGAGGAAGATGATGACGAAGAAGATGGCGATGAAGGAGACTTATCAAAGTATGACCTCAGTGGCTGGGGAGACGAAGAGGAGAAACCGAAAGGAGGTTCGGAGCAAAATAGTCAACAGAAGGAGAAGGACATCAAAGAACGAGAAGAAAGGAAGCGCACCAGAGAGTCTCGCTCACGTTCCAGGTCCCGCTCACACTCAAGATCACGCAATCATCGTTCCCGGTCTGGCTCTCACGGACGTCGTAAAGAAGGTTCGCGATCCCGTTCCAGGTCCAACTCGACCAGCCGCTCATCGGGAAGTAGCAAACGTTCGGGTTCATCTCGCTCAAGTTCCAGCAGTCACTCCAGCTCTGACCGATCCAAACACAGCAATCCGAACAGGTAGGACCTAGCTGTAGGCCTATCTAGCCTAGTTTGAGATTAAAGGGAGCATGAACTAGGGCCTAGGCCTATATCACACACACCAAAGTGCCTTGGTTGAAATCGCGGTAAAAATGCTGTATAGCGCCTCACTCCCCCACCCTCCACACACTAACCTACTTTTGGGTGAGGTGCTATACGGCATAATTACCGAAATTGCCTTCAATGAATTCAATTTGTGATCCTCCCATATCACAATACTTGAAAGTGCATTCTTCCAAGCCGGTTACAGAATGCAGAGTTTATAATATCCTAATTTACATAAGCCGATGGATGCGTAATTGCGTATGCACCACGAATCCGCTTTGAAGTGTAGGGTATGTCACGTAAGCCAAGGCGATTTGGTTCCCTCCAAGCCACTTCCGAAAGTAAGTTGTTCAGAAGTGCTTTGAGGCGTCAAAAGGATAGGCCTGCACAATGCTCCTGGTAGGCCTACGGGCACTCTTGTCGCTAAGCGGGGTCCAACTTACAATCAACTTTCAACCACACTTTTTCCTCAATAAAATCAATGGAAAACAACTACAAATTAGAAATAAGTTAATATTAAGTACGTATAGTGAGTAATTAATAGTAAACACTCTCGAATTACACGAATAATGTCAAATAATTTACATTATTGAACATGAACGTCATCTCACTCTGATCAACGCGCCATTTTGGATGTTGGCTATGTAGGTGTACCAACCTTTTTGCGATATTGTGGTTATTGTAATAAGTAATTTATAAATATGTTATTGTTATGTTAAGTAAACAATTAAATAGTCGAATAGCACGGGGGTCCAGGGGCGGAGCCCCGGAACAGAATGAGGTACAAACAAACAAACACGACAGGGACCGCAGGACAAACAAAAACGGACAGAATTAAACGTAAGTTTGGTGTGTTTTGGTTGGTACGTCGGAGAATGGAGAGACTTTGCTAAAATGGCCGCCGTGATCAACTAATAACAGTGAAATTAGTCTGCGAGTAATATTGTGTTCACCCATGTAATTGTTAATTTTGCAAAGTGGTAATTGATAATAAATTGTTGATATTGAATTTTTACACATTTATTTCTAATTTGTAGTTGTTTTCCATTGATTTTATTGGGAAAAAAGTGTGGTTGAAAGTTGGACCCGCTTAGCGACAAGAGTTCCGGCCTACATACGTAGTGAATTTCGTTTCTGCGGCTTCTATCTTTCTCTAGACCCTCGGTCCCAAAGTCCAGGTTACTTGCGCATAACCTAAGTCAGTAGGCCTATTGGCAAATAGTAGGCCTACAACTTTTATTGCAACAGCTGATTGGCAGCTGGTTGGAAAATCTTGATTCTGCGTAGCACCTAACTTTCCATTAAGTTAGATTCAATGTTGTTACGTACGTATCGTAGTGAAAATACAAAATAATTGAATGTTACCCAGAATGTAGGCCCTATGTGGAAATTGGTTGGATTTGGCTCTGAAACCATAATTTTAAAAGAAAATTCAACATCTGGTAGGCCTAGGCCTAGAATAAGAATTGCCCGAGATTATCCAGCCCGTCTTAAAAGCGGCCATAGCGCCGGAAAAGTGCACATGCTCAGGTTTCAGATGGTTTTGCAGCTAAACAACCTCTTACTAACATCAATATGAAATTTTGTAATAACGTTAATGAACAACCTGTTGTATTGATATCCTCACCCAGTTGCAATAAAATAGCATTTATCAATGATTGCGAGACATAGGCTCAGAATGTAGAATATCCAAATATGAGTTCCAATTCTTCAAATTACCGTTACAAACCGTTTTAACTTCTGATTTACAAAATTGAAATTTGCGCTTTAACTTTACAAACGTTGAGATCCAGTGTAGACTCTTAATAGGCCCCTACGTTTTTTTTATTTTTTGTTATTTAATTATCTAACACTAGGTAGGCCTAGTAAAGGCTACCGATGCCTTAATTGCAAAATTTCACAAAACTTAGGTAGGCTACCCGGTAGGGCCTAAATTACTTATATTTCCCTTTTTTGAATTGACTTACCTAGTAGGTCTAGGCCTAAGAAATGTTAGTAGGGGCATAGGCCTACTGGATCGCTTAGATTGTTCCTTTATTAACGTTTGTACAAAATATTATAAATATGTTATGGCTACGGTAGGGATTTAAAAGGTACCAATTTTTCCGGAAATTTTGGAAAAAAAACGTGTTTTTTTCCGTTTTTTTCCGGGCACGTCGGAAAAATTGGAAAAAATGAAAAAATTGGTTTTAAGGTGCATAGGATAAATAAAATTGATATGAATGTAGTAATGATTATTTTTATCAATAAGGTAGCCCAATTACATATCTCACAGTTTTTAATTCATTATTTTAATAGTAAAATGAAAGGTAAATGCCTTTAGTTGTTCTTGTTAGGTTAGACTAAAATTATGATTGGAATTCTCATTTCAAAGACAGTTTTGTGACCATATTGTAAAGTAATAGGGCATGCCGTGGGAGGGACTAAAGCTTAACATAGTATATCTATAAACAGGAGTCAAATTAATGCTCGCCCGAGGCTAGTGAAACTTTGCTCGCGCTAGTAAAAATCTAATTACTCTAGTCCGACAGGCGAGTACTTTTTCCAGAGTTCCCAATTGCCGTTCAAAAAATCTCAATATTTCGCAACAATAACTTAACGAGTTTCCAGTAGTAGTGCACTACCTAGTATGGAAAATCGTTGTAAATATGCAAACAAAATAAAAAATCGCTTAATTTAGGATTATTAATATTACGGTTAAAATTCGTTTCCGGTCGCTCCCTAGTCCCCCCTACACATAAGTCAAACCCGGCAAATATTGTGACTTAAAACATTCACATATACCCTATTATTGTTTTACATCAATATAACCTATTTGATTGCCGACTGTAAAAATGCTCTTGGGCTAGAGGACTATTGTTGCCATTAGCCCGAAGTGCTAGTTGCAAAAAAAGTTAATTTCGACCCCTGGCTATAAATAGTAATAATTGCAAGGGATTTTGGAAAATGCTAGATGTAGTATTGCTGCCATTTTGCTGTCATTTATAAACATCAATACGTAGTAAACACGCGTACGTAAACACATGAAAATAAACTAACAATAATAATCTTAATTTATAATTTACCATAAAGATGCCATTAATCTAAAATGAACTACGAGGAAGTATAAACTTTATGAAAAGTAAAGAAAATTCAATTTTTCCCAATTTTTCCAATTTTTCCGGAAAAAAACGGGAAAATATCCGTTTTTTTCCTCGACTTCAATTTTTCCGGAAAATTTCGAACCCTAGGCTACGGTAGGCCTAGTTAAATACTTAGGCTAGGTAACCATTTACCCAGAGGGCCAGAAATTGCAAAAAGCTTATGAGATGAGTGAACGGAGCGACTGAGGATTACAATTTAACTCAAACGGCTCTTATTCTGTGATTCTGTGTGTGTGTGTGTGACTGTGTGTGCACTACAAAGAAAATCAGCCGAATCGCTGTAGGCCTATAGATTGCGCTGAAATCTTAAACATATGCTTACATCCGGTACGAGTCAACTGAGAACAACACTACAAAATCAGCTGGATCCATTGCGATTTAAACCTACAAGATGTAATAAATTGAAAAATAGCCTGCAAATGTGTAAGTATAGGAATTATTTCAACGCCAATGGTTTTGTTTAAAAAAAAAAAAAATTAGGTTGTTATTTGTCAGGCTGTGAAAATGCAGAGTCCAAGGTGTATCGAATCTTGTACTTTAAGGTAGGTACCTCCGAACTCCGCTCGTAGATTGAGTAAACTTTGCAATCTTTACACGTATTTCGTACTGGCTATGTTTTCCATAGTATTGTCACAGATGATACTACACTGCGTTATATGCATTTCAAAACATGTTTACTAATTTTTAAAATACAATCCAGAAATTACAAAATCTATCCCAACCAGGGGATTGAACCCAGGTCTCCCACATTTCGGGTATAAGGTTGGCCTTAGCCAACTAGACTAGGAAAACGCCAAAGTCATTGTCAGACAAGTGAGCAAGTCCAAGTCATGTGTTGAGTACCCGGGAACATTTGCATTTAGTTTGATAATTATATTGGTAAGGGTTTTTAAGTGTTTAGTTGGTATAAGGGTGCGTCAAACTCAACTGTAAGGCAATAATGCGCCACTCTAGCCTAGCGGTTCTCAACCTTGTTTCTGCTGCGACACACATGTTGAGTACCTATGTTCCCGTACGCGACACCGACACACCTACGTGGGTGTACCCACATTTCAACGAAATAATATTTAACCATCTTAAATAAACCTTACTTTATTGTTAAATTTTGCATATTACAATACATCAATGTTAATTTACCAATGTGTACCAATGTTACCAATGTGTCACATGTCACATTGCTTCCTCATCAGTGGGTTACCTGGGACTGATGTAATTCACACAGTTTCTCACTACGAGGGTGAATGGTAGACAAACTTGACTCGCATCTCACTATCAACATCAAGGAGTCTCGATCTGTTCTTTGACTTGATTGTTTTTAAAGTTGAGAAAGCTGACTCACACAGGTACTATGAAGTGGAGAAAGAAAGTAAAACACACACAGCTTGTTAACAATTGCAGGGTATTCATTTTAAAGCTATCCAAAATCAATCAAGAGACATCTTTTGAAATCTTGATTTTAGTTGTATTTGAAGTAACTAGGCCTACACTCGACTCTACTTTTTTGGATACGTTAGGTCTGACATGTCGTTTATGTGCTCACCAGAACTGCAAATCAGAGATAACCCATTCTATTACCTTTGTTAAAATAGAAGAAAAGTATTTCTTCAAACCGTCCTGAAGGCAGGTCAAATGTTGAATTATATCTTTCTTGAACTGATCATTAGATTGTTCCAACTTACTTACAGCATTCATTGCAGCTGGAAAATTGACATATCGCCTTCCTTTCGCAGTTCACTAGTTTTTTTTTCTTCGAAAAACAAGATTGGTAAGGTAGCATCAAAAATACATATTTACTTTTTCACACACGCGCGCTACCCGGCACCTCCACCATTTGTACAAATTGGGCTGAATTTGCTGTAGGGTACCCGGCACCTCCACCAAAATTGTGTTTTTTATATACTTACCAAAATATACTATACACTCAAGTCGAAATTTCGGGTACTCGCACACCCCTAGCTGTCACTCACTTTCAATTCACCCCTAGAACTTTGGCGGCATAGCATTCATGTTAGTGGCGTACATGAATAGCCTTCAAAATAACAATAAATAAACTTATAATACTTGTGACACACCTCACAACTGATCGCGACACACCGAGATCCGCTGCTTTAGCCTATTATAGGCTAGAGAGGCCTTAGGTAGGGGGAAGAAAGGGAATGTTACCGAGTACTAAACTAACACATAGCTCACTCACTCGTCTAACAACGATTTTGGCATTCGCCAAAATCCAAAAATGTCCGCTCGCTTCCGCCCTGGCCTCGTCAAGTCCTTAAAAACTAAGTTAAGAGCCTAACTAGGGGCCTAGGTATTGTTCTTACTGTGTGGTGTATAGGCCTACTTGGCTAAATACAGAATAAGTAATGTTATAGGGCCTACATGTGCAACAGCTCATTCTCTTTGATAAATTAACTGTGGTATTTTAATTTAGTTCAGTTCGTAGTTGTCTAATGCTGTGGTGTAATCTCTGTAGGTACTAGCCTTGGCAGGGCTAACAGTCTCCAATCAACTGGACCGTCACAATGAGGCCCTACTCATCCAAAAGAACTTCACAAGTGTGGGCAACGTTTACGACTAGCCGTGGCTTCGTAATGTGGGATGGACATTTAATTATGTTATAGAAAAACGTCTGAAGTAACCAAGTTACGAAACACATTACGGTATGATAATAGTAGTTGATTATAATAAGATGCATTTTTAGCTTACAATTATGTATCTATTTTGAAGAGTACAGTACACGCCTTACCTATCTCACCGTAGGTATTGCATTGTTTTTTTGATAAGATTGCCATTGTGAATAAAGCAATTTTTTAATAATTCCTAATTTACTAAGTAAAGTTTACTATGTATCTGATTAATAAATAGATGGCAGTCATTAGTCGTCAAAGATACAGCTAGCTACTGGTAGCTAGAATTGCTAGATTTTCACAGTAAAATTCTTGCACACTAGGCCTACGTAGGATAGCCTACTTAAAATATAATTATCTTGAATAGGGGAACCTCTGTTCGTAAAAGCCAGCCGAGGCATTGCAATCACTTTCATAGGTCTTAAAACATTTGTTATTTGGGAGTACAAATGCATACTAATCAACGAACCGAAAATTAATATTGGGCCTAAATATTTTTTCTGCTGTGTGAATCTGCCAAGGGAGAAAAGCTTCCACGTTTGTTATTATGCATACAATAGCCTACCACAATTATCTCTTGCTGCTTAAAATACTTTAAGAAATGTAAACATGTGTTTGCCAGGGTTGGTAGGCCTATATTAGTTTTAACTTTTACGTGTTGGGTTCCATTTTATTTTTGTTTTTTATCTAATGAGCATGTTACCTTGTGGATCACATTTTGTACTGGTACCAGCCGTCCTCGGTGGCACATACGATTTAGGCGCTGGTCCGAAGTGTATGGCTCTACGAGGACGTGTGCTCAAATCCCGCATAAGTCATGTTTTTTTTTGTAATCGTCCTTCATGATTATCTATCACCACTCATCATCTCGAATAGCTTTAGTGCATAGGTCTAATGGAGACTTAAAGCAACTAAAATAAATCAAATTGTACTGGTACCATAACAATGCTTCCACAGTCCAAGACAGAGGTCAGAGACCATTTATTAATAGTAGCTGAGAAATAGTGTGATAGGCCTACATCAAACATGTGTGTACCTATGCTTATCTGACAGTGTGTGGTGCAAAGCCATCAAGTGAGTTCAAGTGGTAGGTACAACACTGTGTCCTTTCTTCCATCTATCTTCCTTCAGATGAAAATTGAGTTAGAATAATTTCTAGCACTGAAGGCATTTGAAGGCTACAAAGCTAGGCATTATGTTAAGTTGGATCTGCAATTATTTGAACTACTCATGCTCAAAGTTGTGCAGTATCCCGGTGTTCCATACAGTACTGAGTCACTGACACACATACAGTAGCGAGGAACACATTTTCCTAAGCTTACGATTGCATGATCAATATGACACGGCCATTCCGCACTTCTCCGTCTTTCACTCGCAGAGAGTAAGAGACACGCGTTTAAGCTCAAGTCAACTTGGACTCGTCTATTTTTCAATTTAATTAAAGGTGTAACTGAAATTGATTGTCGTGTACATGAAATTTGGAAATCAATCCAGAAATTCAATCCAATCCTGCTGAGATGATGAATTTTTTAATTTCTGGATTGATTTCTATATAATTAGACTAATTTGCCCGGGGGATTTATGCTGTTCGTAGATCTATAACTGTTTCAATATGTTTGAATTTCTCTAACCTGTGCAATTTGATTGTGCCCTACTTTTAAATTTGACCTCTTTCAGTACATAGGCTACTTTAAATTAGGCTTAGTTAATGGATGGGCTCGGCTGTAGCATAATCTCTACTTTAACTTTCGACTAAACAAGTTTGTTCTAGGTATATTTTTACCTAAAATTAAATTAACAGGGACACTTCAATTCCCTATCTTCTTTCTGTAGTGGCTCGTAGCGGTTTTTCCATCTTTTTATCCAGTACATAGGTCTAGGTTTAGACTAGGTGGTCATATGGACACACATACACACACAGTGGCACAACATAACATACAGTTCACTTTTGCATTATTTTTCCATCATTGTGAACTTCTTGCTTAAAAGTTAAAACACTAATATTTTGTGGGATCGTTAGACTATACAACAGTGAACATCACGGACACGTTTTCCCGCAAAAATGGTAATTTTACGCACCGTTTCTTGTGCGGTGTATTTCCACGGAGGCCGTGATCTTTCCTCGCTAGCTGATTACCAAACACTCAAAGAGCCTTGACGCGCGAGGCTGCTACATTGACACTTGACTGTCGGCAGTTGTACGTAACAAAGCGTGGGCGCCGAAGCCAGTTCACTCCCGGCCGTACAGTCTTCAAAAAACACGCACGTAAGGCTGATACATTGAACAAAAATCGACCTTTAAAAACCGGTTCCAGCGTGAGGAACCAGTTTGAACCTTTTGGACCCGATATCATCACTTCTCTGGCACAAAGATCTAACTGACAAACGAGTTAATTCATCAACAACATGTTTAACTAAAAAATATACTAAACATGTGTAAAATATGGTCAAAACTAACGTTTTGTAAAAATCCTCGTGGAAACTGAACCTTTAGTAGCGTAGGAGCACAGATCAAGCTTTCCTTTACAATCCAGTCTTTCCATGAGTCATCTGTCTCTATTAGTTTTGCAATCAGACCTTTTTCCATGGGCAATGTTTTGTGATCAATTCTGGCCATGAAGTGCCCTCTTAACGCTCTGTTGTAACTCCATCGAATTCAGGAGATGAGAGTAAATCACGAGTCTGTCCTCCCCTCATCTTCTAGGGTAGAGTGGTGCATTAGTGCCTGACGGTTGACGCACCTTTAACTCAACATTCTTACTTTTAATTCTTGAACATCAACCAAATCCAATTCAAAATGTTACCGGGTAGGTCCTACTCAATGCATGGCTCGCTTGCTCATCTAACGACTTTTGTGTTTTCCTATTAATAGACAATTAGTGTACACGATTTCTAGGTTACATTGTAGGCCTATATGTGGCATGTGCAATCTGGATTGTAAAAAAATAACTTTTTATTCATTTTTTATTGGATAATAATTTAAAGTAAAATGCCAAACCAGCGTAGAAATGTTATAACCAGGTTGTTGCAAGGCTGTAATAAAGGATCAAATAAAGATTAATTGCAAAGGCACAGAACACTATACGCCTACCATTTAGATGATACCGCAGAAACCATACGCATTATTTATTATAAGTTATGGAGTACCTTTACTAGAGTTCACAGAACATCCGACAACCGTTGCACAAAAGCCTGTAGGCTATCTTATAACTTTACTTTGTAGCAGAAAGTGTGATTTTTTAAATAAAAAAATAGTAAATCATTAGTATTTATTTGATTTGAATCTTGACTTTTTGACTTTTTTATTGATTTAAATCAACAATATTAGTAGACTACTACTATTCCACAAATTGTAATATTAGTTAGGTAGTGATTCAAATAGTCAAATACTACTTCAACATGCATTTTAAAAAATCAGATTTTTTATTTTTGAAGGGACACTTGGCATAAAGACAATCTCTACTCTTGTCATGGTATCTCCAAATAAAGTAAAAGTCACTTGATTTTAATTAGTAATTAATTTTCAAATAAAAAAACATTCTGCTTTGTAGGCTCACTAGATGTACATAGTTAACATATGAAGTGCAAAGGCGATCCAATACCTAACACTACATTATCAAGTAGAATTTATTTGAATTTGAATTTTTTGGAAACGACTTGCAGACCTTCACAATAGCGAAATACTGTGATTATGAGATTATTTGTCTTTGATGAAGGGATTGAATGAATGTCGAGTAATGGGTATTGAAAAGGTACCCATATGTGCACTGTATGGGTAACGGTTACTTGTTGACATCCCTAGCGGTAAATGTATAATATTAATTGTACTTCCCGGTTTTCGGCGGTTTAGACCAAGTTTTCAGGTAGTTTCCTTGGTACACCCTAGAACCAAAGCCAAAGCCATTCATAATTTCTTTCAATTTGCACAAAATGTTGTTATTCTTCTCGTAGAAGTGGCACAATTAGTCATTATCTATTCTAGTAACTTAGTAGATAGTTCGGCAACTATTTCTTAACGTATCGACGGGTGAAGAAAACGGGAAAATTGACTACACACTGAGAAAACCATATACTGGTACAGTAGTTGATAGTGTACAATGTAGGCCTACAGATCCCCATCACCTGAATAACTTGATATTAATTATGTACTCTTTTATCTTCAACAATGTGCTGTATATAACAATAAGACACTGCTCCATGGCCGTCAGTTAGTGGTGTTTTTGGTTTATTTGGATTTAAAAAATAATAAAGACTCAACACAGACTTAATGCATCTGTTGTTTGTGTGAAAATATTGTAGCAAAGCTCGAGCCAAATATGACTTTCTGATTTTCTCACGAGATATACGCCTCTCTCCGAGCTAACAAATACGTAGTAGTTCACATCAGATCACTTTAAAATTAAAATGCACAGGTTCGTGTATTCATGTAACTTAGAAAATAATAGACCCTGCTGCTTTAGTCAGATATGGCAGAAACTAGGGATGGGCAAACATATCAATTTTATTGATCAATATTCAATAATATTTTGATTATCGGTATCCATTTTCTTATGAAATGTATCGTAAATTTTGATATCGGTAAAAAAAAAACTTGCCCTGTTTTTGCGTGTTTGCAAGTGATTTGCCGCCTCACATTACAGCCGTGTGCTCCTCATGCCATCTATATTGATGAAAAGAGTTAATTATCAAAATCATCTACTTTTTAATCGACCGATGGCGATAATTTCTCTTCGATAATCGATACCCATCTTTGATATCAATGCCCGTCCCTGGCAGAAACATTACCAGTACGGTACTTTGGTAGTACATAGTTCTTCACATTGTACACATGCAGATAGAGCAGCTATCCTCATGTATCTTCGCATGTATTGAACTAATAACTAACTACACGTTGTCAATGTCACGGGTTTCAATAGAAAGGTGCTAATTGCAATATACTTAGTTGCTAGTTAAACGTTGGACTGAATCCCTCAGCTTTCTATGTGTAACATGTTACCTCATACCATACTTCATGAAAGCATTTGCATCAAATTTAATTTTTTAAATGGTTTTAAGGCAATAGTGAAAACTGAAAAGCTCACTAATCTTAATCTGTTACCTAGGCTTACAAGTCTGGGTATTTTCCATTTAGGCTATGTAATATATGCTTCCACGGGTTGAGTTGATGAACCTAATGGTTCGTAGTTGATGTTTATTTTCACCCAGTTTACATTACGAAAGTCCTAATCTATGAAGTATATTCACATTAGGGTTGCCATTTGATAATCACTGTATCAATCAATACGTTTAATTACAAATTGACTATGTATCGGCCTGTAGGCCTTCTCTTCTTTTCATATGTGGTTGGAAAGCAATCATGTTTTCTTTCAATTTGTCCCAAATGTTCACATTCTTTTATAGAAGTGGTGCAATTATTCTAGGAAGCTAGTAGATTTAGATCCGCCAACAATTTCTCAAAGTATAGGTAGGTATTATTGATGATTGTACAGCTCGACCAAAAATGGAATTGACCACTTATTTTGCAAATAGTAGTTTCCCTCGATGCGTACTTTGAAGCTCACTGTTTTAAATCTGTATTTCACTATCATTGAGTAGGTAACTAATGAAATAATATTAAAGTGTATGTTGTAATAATTCTTGACTCTACTGCAAACTACCATCAGGCCTAGGCCTATATTTATTTATAATTCAATTTCATACATAATTAATAATTATTGATAAACAACCTCTAAATTTTTCAATCAATAATCGAATAACATGTCAATTATCGATATTGAAATTGGTATGAAGTGGCAACCCTATTGTCATGTAGTTGGCCCTACATAACGTTTAGATCGTAAAAGTGCTAGCACTAAGAAGTAGTGGCGGTTGATTCTACATGTAAGAAAATAAAAAAAAACTGCGTTGCCATAGTGTGCACTCAATTTGCAAGTTACTGATAATTCCAATTTCGTACATTAGCCAATTGTGGCTACCTACTTTTTAGCTCTTTGCCATAAACTGGCACTTACGACAGTTAGGCCTAGATAATTTTAGGCCAACTAGGTGCTGTAGGGCCTATTGAATGTCATTGATATTAGCATCCAATTTTAGTACTAATCCTGTACCAAGTAGAAGTACTTTAAGGTGGCAATGTAAACTGGGTGTCTAAGTAAGAGGTTAGCAGTGACCAATGCAATTCATGTCTGTCCTTTCACAACCAATCTTAAGTCTAGTAGAATGGAACAAATCTCAATCAATAAAAAATCAAAATATGAATAAACAAAGTTTTAAACTGATCTGACTCCTGTAGTTCTTCGAAGACTCCTTTCTTGTACCTCCTTCCCCTTGGGATGTACATGATTTTTTTTCAGTAACAGTTCGATAATTGATAATGAGAATTATTGTCGAATTGCATATTCCCTGGGGGAAAAAAATAATCGACAAAATACATCATACCCCTATGATACATTTTTCGCACTTTAAAGGATCGTCATTCAATTCGTGTCTTGTGTAAATAATTTGAAATTTCGCAATCCTAGAGACTCAAAGATAACTCTCACTATTTTGGACTGCTTTTTTAAACATCCGATCTTGATCATGCCTGTATATTGAAAGAATTGCAATTTGTTTTAACCAACATTATCATACAATATTAATGATCGATAAGGCACTTTTTAATTATTGATAATTTTGATTTTATCATTGTACATCCCTACCTAACACTAACTGTAAATAATAGCAAACATTGTGCACAACTTGCTAACTCTGTATTAACTAGGTAGATGTGGAACGAGTTCATAGTATGGAAAGAATAGAGAATGCCAGTATTTTCTACTGAAAACTCTTCTCCAACCCAAGTGGAATACCCATGTGACCTTCTAGGCTTCTATCATACTCACCTCTAGTCTTGAGATTTTTAACAAGTTACTTTATGTTGTAGGTAATCAAATATAGATGTAACATACTACAATATTTTTTGTCTGTAGGGAGACAAAAACCGAGTGAACTCGATTATCAGTTTCTAGATAATCTTCTGATTTGATGCAAACAAATTTGAATGTGTTTACTGTCCATAACTTTTATATTTCCATGGTATTTTGAGCAGATTCTGCCAAGGTTGTTGGGTAGCATGGACAATCCTTCCCTCTTCTGTCATCCTCTTTCGCGGCTTGGGGCAGGTCCGAGGAGCGAGTAGTCATGTTGGTTTTAGCATGGAGTTATAAATAGTACAGGGTTTTAGTACTTGCTCTGCTATGTACTTGGAAACTGTGACATTCGACTTCAGAGGCATGCATTTGAGGTGGAATAACTAACATTTATTTGGATGAGCAAAGCGAAGACTTCAATTTCACTGACCACCCAAAAAAAAATTAGCTCGTGTGTTTTTTTTTGTCTTTTTGTTCGCTCTCTACCAGGCAAACGACACATGCGATCTTGATGAAAATTGAAGGGAAACTTCGAAATCTGTGAACTTAGAGCTGCCACGTTTTTGGGTACAATCTAAGAAATATTTCACATGAATATCATACTTTTCCCAAATTTTTTCGATTTTTAATGCAATATTTTCGTGACATTTGGGCCGATTCTGACCAACCGGGCGGGGCTACAATTCATATTTTACATCATGGACATTAAGGTTATGGTGATGTAGTACCTTTTGAAAGAAAAAGTTAAAAAGTTAGCCAGAATCCATAAAAATAAAGGTTTTTATATTAAGTTTTTTGCGGTATATAATAACAATTAACAAGTAACAACAGAAACTTGACAACAATCACCTACAATGCGTTCAAAAAGCACTTGCAAAAGTAAAGGGATCCCACACAAACTAAGAACGCTCATCCATCAACGTGTCTAAAAAAAAGTTTGCGAAGCAGTCTAGTTTATAAAATATGTATGTGTACTAGGGCCTACTTGTTCCCCTTGACATTTTTGTGAATTTTGGGACTCGGGGTGGGATCTTTCAAAGGGTTGTGGGTTAAAACAATAATGTACCTAGTAGAGCTACGTATTAGTATTCAGAGGTGAGTATTTGTGATGAAAATAAACAGTTTATTTTTTGTATATATTTGTTTTGCCCAAAAGTCTTGGCAAAAATTATTTAGTAAATTTAGTTGTTAGCGGTGTCTTTTTTTATTTCCTTCTTGAATGTATGTCTCTGGTATAAATAATTTTTTGTTTGTCATTTTGGTATTTAGTGCGAGCCGTAAAAAATTAGGAAAAACGTTTTGACTTTTGAGAAATCAACAACTTGAAAATGTGGAGTAACTGACAGCCCAATGACTATGTACATGTTTTTATTTGTAATCTTGGTGTATTACATTTTGTTACCACAGGTCATTAATTTTATAAGTAACACAATTATATTTGTATACATAATAATATTTTATATTTTTATAGTTGGAAAAGCAGGTCTAACAACAACAGTGGCAATGTAATTTTGTTTCTTCCTAGGAAGGTTCTTTTATATTGTTTACTGTTACCGGTAGTAAATTTCAGCTAAATAATATAAAACTTAACAAACCATTAAATATTACAGCATCACAATTTTAATGGGCACTAACAGCCGTAAGTTGTACTTAGTTCACTTTTGACTTCACTAGACTAAATAGTAAATATGCACTAGGCATACATAATTGTTACGGACACATACGTTATCACTATAATTTCAATACTTATAATAATAAATACTTAATATGTCTACTAACTACTTTGTAATATATATGTAATACTTAATTTATGGTTGTATTGAAACAATAGGACTGCACAGAAAGTTGAACTCATCAAAATGGTCTTCAAAATATATAATTTCTCATTATTTCGGGCTTTCGTGTGAAATTAAAATGATTTGTTATTGATATCAAAAACAGGGGTGTGCCGGGCGGTTGTATATCTCTGTACCTAAACGAAATCGTTGTAACGTCTTTGTATTTGCTCTGATCGATACAAGGTCACATGAGGGTAGTTAGTCTCAGGGCCATACTGGACGTTGTTATCAAGTGCCTGGCTGACATATTGTATGCAACAGATTTATTAGAGTTTGTGTTTTGAAATTTTGAAAAAAGTTTACATATTGTTTGATACCATTTGAAACAATTGAATCTTACATAAAATCATATTCCTGCTTGCGGAGAAGCAATCTTCTCAATAAATTAATATATAATAAGTTTAACAAAAAAGAAAAGGTTTAGATTTTCGGTTTGACGTCTTTTGTTGGTTCCATGACATCCATGCTCACACCAATATTACCAATACGCTGGCATTGACCGAGAGAAATACAATCGTGTGGTAACAGTTGAACCGATTTTGTCATTTGTGTATGATGTTTGAAATAATGGATCGATAAAGCGGTAACTTTTTTACCATCAATTATTTTCATCGTATCGTAGTGCACACCTATGAAATTTGGAACAAAATAACTGTATGTCTTAAATTCATAATCTATGGCCTATGGGTTATGTTTACAACAAACTGGTTTTGAATCAAGTGTTCCAATACCCTAACATACAAACCGTATACAAACAAGTTGAAATGCCACAACAGTAGGCACTCCCAATAGCATTTATTAGTATGCCCTGAACTGGGTGTAAGTTTTGTCTTAATTGAATCTAATTGCTTTATTATTTTAAATTAACATTATTGCTGCATTGTGCTTGCCCCATGTGGTTGTCCAAGTTTAGTAAATGGGGATCCGGGCAGCAACTTCTACTGGATCGGCAACTTCGCATGCTAGTATTGAGACCAGCGGAGAAGACCGGTCAAATGACGTACACAAAACAAGGACGCGAACCGCACAGCGCTCCAACAAATATCTCCACTTCAGGCTTGTTTTCTCGTCAATCGAAAAGCTCAAGAACTCCTCCGCCTGCGTGCAAACGGTAAGAACAGTACAAACACCTTGTGTTTTGTTGCTCATGTCTATTCATAACAATTAGACTGGCTGTCTACAATTATTATTATTATTATTATTTAATTTAGAAATTGTACAAATAATCGAACATTAAGATGTACACTCCATAGAAAGTTAGAAAAGGGCCATGAGGCTCCAGTCACCTGGAAAAGTCAGGATTTTCTTTATATTGTAGTAGGTACAGCCAGGGTCATATATAAATCAAGAGGTCTGAAAGATACCTCTTTCACCGACATCTCGTGGTCAACTCTTGGTGTCATTATTTATATCGCCCTGTGAACTGCATTATCGACGTAAATAAGAAACATGGCTGCTAAAATGTCAAAGGAAAATTCTCTATTCACCAGAGAAATATCAAGCCTAGAAGAAATATAATATGGAACGTAAAGAGAGCATTATATATCGATACCTTGGCCTAGGCATAGCATTAAGACTATGCCTTAGTTCTTATATTTGCCTTAGTTTCTAATTAATTTTGAATAATTCTATCTTGGCTGTCAAGTCTTATTTGCAAACAACCAAAGTTTGTTTTATGCTTTTGTTTTGATAAAATTTTATTTCACTTCTGACTGCCTTCTAGATATTGACTATTTTGTTGACCAAGCAATGACGTAATATAAGCTAAGCGCTAGACACACAGTTAGGCCGTGGGGAGCATGACAATTTGAACCTGTCTCTAGTAGGGAAAAACCCACCGCCGTCTAAATGTATCGTACCCTTAAATTTAACAGCCTTTGAGTTAACAAGCGGTGTAAAATCAAAACCGCAAGATGGCGAATTCTCGTTATTATTGAAGAAAAACAGTCTTTCTTCCGCAAATCTCTCAGTTACTCCGATTTCCGAACAAAGCAATTCAAGTTGGTGGACTATCATACTATTGTGTATCTGCATTAGGCTTTTAGTAATCAAAACTAGTTATTTGTGCGGAATATGTGTCTGAACAAGGTCGTGCAGGTCTAGGGTTGCCTAGGAGAGGCCTAGGGCTTGTCAAACGTGTAATGTTAGCATTAATTGAATGTAGTTCTATAGCCTAATGGAACTAAAGGCTTACACTGTTGTATTATAAATAATTTTCTTTATCTGGGCCTAGGCCCGGGACGGTTTCTGGTTTGTTTTATGAAAGTAATGACAATTTTTCTCGTTTCACACATAGAAGCAAAATTTAAAATGTCCGCCATTTGTTTACGTATTTGTTTATCCCCGCGACGTTCAAATAATCCACTGCATCTTAGTTCATTCAACTAGATGAAGTATCTATGTTGCAGTGAAGTGGTTTTTCCCTACTAGAGAGGCTTCAAATTGTTACGCTAGCGCTCGGTTGGAAGGATAGGAGACTGAGCGTCTAGCGCTTTGCTACGCAAAGCTTATGTACGTCATTGTGACCAAGAGTCTTTCAAAGCCTCCTAAATAATATTAATAACATCAAATAGTCTAGGGAACTTCCATCGATCAATAATGCAGTTCACAGAGCGATATAAATAATGGCACCAAGAGTTGACCACGAGATGTCGGTGAAAGAGGTATCTTTCAGACCTCTTGATTTATATATGACCCTGACTGTACCTTCTGTAAGGAATTAAGTAGGTAGTCCCTAGTTCACTAGTTTTAAAAGTAACCTTAGTTTTCTAGTTTTTAAATACTAGATAGATAGACATCATAGATTTTGAGTTAGTCAAGTAGAGGGGGTTTCTGTGTGTCTAACCCAGGGCTGTGTGCGACTCGCTGTGTGCGTCTTTTAATTATAATTCTGTGTTAACGAGTGATAGTAGTATCAAAAGTCAATTGACAAGTTTCTATTATTACCTACATCCTTATTTTCTGAAACAATGTGGTGCCTATTTTAACTAATCCAACAACAATATCTACATTTAAGTATACACACACATCAGTGCGTAGTGTGTTGAAGCTCAACCACCCCTGACAACATCAGATAGTTTCCCTTGATCCCTATTGTTAATTATTGGGATTGAATATTATCTAACACTTCATTTTTTTCCCCTAAATATTTCTAAAACTCGTCTATTCAGATTTTTATTCTTTAATCAAACAAATTTGTGAGGACAAGCTTCCGGACTCACACATTATATTGTGCCATCATTACAGATAAAAAAATTATGAATCAAAGTCAGTTCTCTTATTTTCCCAGTCAGCCAAATTTGCAGTCTCGACATAAAAAAAATAAAATTTGTTCCAAATTTGAAATTGAAATCCTGATTTTGACACCGTAAATATGGATATTGTATCCAAGTGTTAGGCTAATATTTCTTTACATCCCTAATAAAAATTATGTGAAGTGGTATTTTAATCTATGCTCATGATCATGCTTATTATTAGTAGGTAATTGTTTGCTGTATGTACTTACGCTGCATCCTAGGACGTTCTCCGCGTTGGTACCCGTGAGACGGCAACTGTGGAAAGATCCCGTGTGGTCACTTAGCGAGACTCGGATATCAAAGACGTTCGTGTTCATTGCGGGCAGATGGCCACTGCCGACGGCACAGTTCGGGTTGATGCACAGCTTGTCTTTCACAACCACCCGGCAGTCCGAGCTGGGGAGAGTTTACAACAACTTACATTAGTTAATATTTATCAATTATTAATTGGAAATAGGAATGTTTAAGATCCCCCCTTACCCCCTTAAAAAGTTTAAATTCATTACCACACCAGAAAATTTTTGCTGTAGAGGTCATTCATAGAGCACAAGTCAGTGCTGCAAAAACATTGCTTTGTTTTACAGATGTCTTACTTAAATTATTAATCCATTTAAAAAATCGATGTTGATTAGATATTGTTTTTACTTTGATGTCATTGTCGTAAAATTTTCGACAACGTGATGTGATATCAATGTATTTTTCTTTGATTTTGATGTTTTCATTTTACATCAATGCGCAGCATTAATAATTATGTACCAAATTATGTGAATGATATAAATATTTTAAATCGTTCTTACCATCGTGTAACGACAATTGGATATGAACCATCCAGGTCGAGTTTCGTGATCATACAGTACAGTAGACCAGTGAACTGAGATCCATCTCCAGCGGAATTACCGGACTTGACGGGCGATGCGCGGTCTACCATCTGCTGAACAGTCATGACGTTGCGTATGGTACGCGCTGAAACACGCGAGGCTACCAATACAATACTTGCATCATAGTTGCTTGTTAACATATCTATAACTAATTGTGGGTGCTTAGATTGACTACTTGGTTATAAATCCACATTAGTATTTGTGTTTGATATTGAAGAAGAGTGGAACTATACTACTAGGCCTACCTACCTTTGTAATGAACATTAAAATTGATTTGTTTATTAATTGAATGTGGAATATTATACATCTTAAAATTTAGGAAATCGGTCTTGGATTCGTAAAAGTATATAGTATCCAATATCCATCCAATCACCGAGACAAATTGCATAATATGCAACTGCTAATTGTATAAAGACGGTGTCACATTAACATTCTTGTGGATGGCTAGTATAGTGGCCATCAATTAACTTTAGGCTTGTGCGCAGGTCCATCTCACTTCTATCGAGTGCTTATGAGTATTTTGTAGCAAAATTTTGAATCTACATTGCTATACAAGACGAAGTTTTTAAAATTGCAACAGTTTTGTGTTAAATAACATAAATTTATAGATTTCTCTATAAAAGAAACATTGCTAGTAGATATGTTAGTACTTAAGACTGAAATTAAAAAAGTGCCTACATTATTGTATACATGGAATTTCTGAGGTTTTTATTGTTATTTGTATGTGTTACCATGTTTAAATAATTATATTTATGTTTTTCGGTTTATCACGTATAAGATGCTTTATTTTTTCTAGTGTTTAGATTTAGATTTTTAGATTGGTGAAATCTAGTCAAAACGTTAGATAAAATAAAGAATCTTATACGTGGTAAACCGAAAAACATAAATTCCATTATTTAAAAATGGTCACATATATATTATATAGGTATGAATGTATCATGTATAGCTTCTCCAACAATAAATAAATTCACTTGAAATTGAAGTGCATCACTATTCTAAATTCTTATTTTTAAGTGTGAAAACGAAGATTCTTACGATCAGGAATGGCGCTAGCCAGATGATCAATCAGATCGTTGGATTGAATTGGAGCGGTCCGTGCATATTCCCTCAATACATTGGCTTCCGGAATGGACGGGTTTTCCGTGATAATCGAGCGACGACCGTCAGATGCCGTCATTCCGCGTTTATAATCGTTGTACACCACCTTCACGTCTGCAAGGAACAGAACTGCGGAGAAGCAGTTTCAACTTAGTCACAAAATTATTTAATGCAAGTTAGTTATTACTAGTTAGGATGCCATTTATCTAAAATCATTTAACAGTAACACTGCAATAAAGATGTAAAAGTTTGTTTGAATAGCTGAAGTATGGGTCAAGGCAAATTAACAATACATTTTTCTAGGGATAAATAATAAGTAAACAAGTCATTCCATGGACATGCCCCTTGTTAATTATCATGTCATTCCGAGTACGTTTAAGTGAAGTCTAGTGTTTTAAAATAGGGAAAATCTTTATAAGCCTACTGCATGTAAAATACATACAGTGTTAGTCAAAGGGGAACGAGTCTTTTTCACATTTCCTCATTTTTAGGTGGTATACTGATATCCTGTATTTTTCTTGATCACATTCTCACTTTTACTCTTAACAATTTGTAACCTGATCTTATTGTATAAGTATTTTATATGTGCATAAAATGATATTGATTGAGTTGGATGGAGGTAATGTATTCGTATTTTATGTAAACAATTGATGAACCCAATTGTTGTGTGCCTCAATGAACTTGAACTAATTTTGTGTATACGTATATAATTTTAATTTCCCAATTCTAAATTTCATAAAATTTCATATTAAAGTACATAAATATGGTAGCTTATTAATTTACCTTCATAGCAAAACAATAAATTAAATAGGTCTACATTTTGTTTCTTATACCTACAGTAGTTATGTTGTATATGTAGGCCTATGCATTATGTAATAATGTTTAATGACATCGAATGGTGTTAGTTATTTTCAATCTTACTCGTTTCCCGTGGCTTCCAACTCTCGGCACGAAAGACGTTCTCTTGATTCCACAGCTGGATCGGCAAACCTGCGTTGGTTTGGTCAAAAACGATAACATCGCGGCAGGACACTTCACGGCCATTCTTCACTTTTAGCTTCCGCTCTTGTCCAACCTGTGACATTTAATAAACGTAATTTTATTCAACATTTTTCATGTTACCATTCAAGAATTTTTATACCCACATTCCCATTATGCAAAGGACTATTACATACCAAAACCAAAAGGTGTTTGACATTGTTTGTTGTTTCAAATTTTTGTTTTTTTGTAGTATTTCAATTAAAACAAGTGGTTGCATGGTTATAGAAATAACAGCATGGTTCTTTGATTTTATTTAAGAAAAAAAAGTAGAACAGGTAGTATTTAATATTTAAAAAATATTTTGGACTTGATAATGTTTTTTTTTTAAAGAATACATTATTGTTATAATCTGGTGAATAAAGTGTAGGCAACTGTAGATAATTCTTACTTGGCGCACTGCGACTAGCAGGTTTACACATTCTCCCTTCATGTTGGCTCCATTGGTATGGACGTCAGCCAAAGTGAAAATATCCGACGGTGGTTTGGTCAGACAGGTGAGATATTCCGCTATCTCTGCATTGTCATCACCGTTGTGGAAGTTCAGAGTTGTTTGTGACTCAATTATGGTCAGTTGGTACGGGCTGAATTGACAAATATACAAAATCATTAATTAAAATCAATAGTAGGTAGCACTTTTAATTATTGACATATTTATTAGTAGTAAAAGTTTATTTTATAATTTTGTTATTTTAATTAGTTTAAAGAGGTAGGTACCATAGTAGGTACCTAATAAAGGATGAATCTAACATAGGTTTTTATGTAGGTTACATAGGGATTACAATTCCAGTAGTATTGAACTTCGGTACTAGTAATAAACTATTCGACTATGGTCCCACTCCCATAATACTACACTAAAGAATTTTAAAATATGTCATTGAAATGTTGTAGTGTACTTTACCTGCTGACAACTGGGTTGAATGGATCGTTCATATCGAGTGGGCGACGCAGTCTTGGATTGGCAAGTTCCACTATATTTGGAAATCAAAAATAAATCAATCAAAAAACAATTTTCTATTTCAGTGAAACCATGATAGATTTCTAGAATTACAAAACTTGTGCATTGGCCAATAGCCTGAGCAAAGCCCAAAGATAAACATGAATTTAATTTCATGTTTTGGTCACAATATTTTTACATGCATTTATTTTTAAGTTCAAGGTTCTTTCCTCTTTTTAAGTATGATTGTTTAATTTTTTGTGGGAATTATCAGTGCCCACGCAAATTACGACCATCGTTTAGCGTTTATTAGTGATAACAAAATATAATTAGGCCTAACAATATTGTACAGAAGTATAAGAAAAATAAACTTACAAGTAAAATTAATATTAATCTCAATAAATTTGTTCAATTTATCCATCCTTCCTTGTTCTTGGATTCAAGGACAAAAGACGGGTGTTGTTGTATTTTCTGTTATTATTATTAGTACGGTACTTAAATGCAAGAATTTGATTTTTTTGTCCTTAAATTCAAAAAGTTGGATGAATAAATGTATTAAATTGAGCCATGGGAAGCAGGCTTAATAAATCAATAATTTTTTACTGTGGGTAGGTCTATGTAGTTTATAAGTAAAGTAGCTATTTGCATTGGTTAAATTAAAAACTTTTAATAATATTATAATGATGAAATATATCTATTCTAGGTGTACGTACAAATATAATAAGATTGCTTATGATTTGAGGTACCGGTTTGTGTACAAGCATATAACATTTTCAAGCATATTTTTTGCAGCGTTTTCTTTTGTAGCAACAATTTTTTCTTCAATAACTTGTGTATGGACTTTTCTCATATTTTTATTTTGAAATTATGTAATAAAGTTTGAATAAATATGAACTGAATTAATTTATAAACAAATTATAAAAAGGTTTTCTATGAAATAAAATAGGCATTGAAAACTTTGAAAATAGCAATTTATAGAATAGCTATACACAAACGTTATTTTTTACGTAGGTCTACCGGTGCCAGTACCTCTACTCATGATTTAGCTGGGTGAAACCATTTCTGAATAATGAAACCTACCAATGTCCCCCACATGGAAACTATCACCCATACTAAATATGCCGTCTCGGTTGCCCCAGGCAGTAACATTGATGCAGTCCCACGGAGAATCTCGAAGAGTAAAGTTCCAAACGCCTCGATCTGCTTGGCCATCGTAACCTGAGTGGGTTGACAACAGAAACTTCTTAGTAGAATCAACTGTACAACTGACTCTTCCTTAATGATTTTAAATTACCCGTATGTGGATATGTGTATGGAATATTGTATACTTGCGTTGCATGCATTTTCTCTTAATTAAACAATTAAACATAATTGCAGACAATAAAGCTTCTTGATTAATGGCAGAGAATTTAAAGTTAACCAGTAAGAAAATAATTATGTTGTTATAATAATCAAGTGATTTGATAGAATGAATGAATGCATGATTTTGTTTGTAGGCTAGGATCTTGAAATGGTACCTAACGGTCCAATGGGAAGCTATTGCAGGCCTATTGCAGAGCAGACCTTATTGGGTAGGCCTAGGCCGTGGTTTAGGCAATTACATTCTTTAGCATTTTATGCCAACACAGACTTACGGAGGGTAGGCCTACTAGTATCTATGCTTACACAGTTACTAAGTACCATTGATATGAACGTGGCAGCTTACCTCTCTTTGTTATTGCCTGTGGATCTTGTTTTGCAATTATAACACCAACTACAAAGAAATTCACGGCGTTTGAGTCGAGATCTCTAATTTTTAAACTACCAACTCCAGCAGATGCAGCCATTATTTAACTTTTTTAATATTCTCGTCTCTTGAGCGAATTTAAAAGTTAATAAAAGCAAGACTACAGAGAGACCGTAAATTATTTTGTTCGAATTTCCCATATATTAAGCCGCCTAGATCGCATGTCAAGTCAAGTCACTGCAACTTGACGCTCGATATATCGATAGATCGAATGTAGGATGACGATGACGCCGGCGGGAAGACGGAGACAACACAGCTGACAGAAATTTGTAAGTTATTTTTATTATTTATGGTTTAATTACAATTATTATTTACCTAGGATGAAGTTCATTTTATAAAGTAGACCTATTGAAAGAGACTTATCTAATTACAATTACCTAGACTTATTTTCAATGCCAAAAACCTGCTCAAAGCAACAATCATAACCAAAAAGGTAGGGCCTAGGCCTAGCCTAGGCCTCTAGCGTAGGCAGAAGTTAGGCTTGGCTTGTAGGGGCTTCGGATAGGAGTGTTAACAAAAAGAAAAAGTCATTGCTGATAACTCTCACACATCTTTACATTTTTACTAAATTAGGGCTAGGCCTACACATCTATGCCTAGGCCCAATGTAGGGCCTAGGCCTAGCCTAGCCTTTGATGTTTGTGACGTTAGGAACCCAGGAGAGGCCTAGGTCTAGGCTTAGTTAACTTATTCCTAGCTTTATTTCAATAACCTCGTTTCCAATTGAATTGGGCCCTATGATCTTTGCAGGATTGTAGGTGCTGCATCATTTAGGGCCTAGAAAGTATAAGTGATCAAAAACTGGCCATACCAACTGAAAGAGTGCCAAAAGTTTTACCTGGTAATTGTGAAGAATCACTTAGTTGACCAGAATTACATTGGAAGGTAATTTAAATGATAGAGCGGTGTTATTTACATGGTTTGAGGACTGTTTTAAGTCGGAGCACTTTGATTTGGGTAGGCCTATGTTTTTTGTTCATTCGAAAGGTTTGTGTTACTTGACATAATGTTGATGTTTACGTTGTGAGAGAGTGTGTTGTATGTCAACTGGAGCGACGGTGAGGTGGGGGAATGACGTATTGTAGTGCAGGCATCTAAAGCCTTTATTTTTGGGAGATTGACTGATTTTCCTGAGTTAGCGATTCATCGGAATGAGGTGTGTGTGTGTTTGTGGTTTTGTTGTTGTGTTTGAGTTGGTGTCCATGGGCAGAGCCCCGGTGGGGTTTGGGGGCAACGCCCTCCATTCAGTTGTCCATCGAATTTTATTTCGTAATTCATACTTAGTTGATGGCATTAGTTGATTTGAGTTTGAAGATGGCGGTGTGAGAAGGTGGTTGTTTGTTACGTGTTGTTAGTGTCTGTTGTTTTGTGTTTTATTTCGTAAACACTTGTGTGTGCCTGTTTAAAAATCATTTAAAATTACTCTTGTTATGGTTGTTCTAGTGTTTATTCAACAAAAAAAGGATTAAACACATCGCTGTGCAACCCTTCACTTTTACCGTATATCCCAGACCCCGTACCCCAGTGCCCACCGGCCGACCCCCCTCCAGCCCTAATGCGATACATTGTACGCTAGTTCTTCCAATGTTTGTTTCTTCAATTCATCATCATCATCATTATCCATCGCCATTTCCTACTTCTGGCTGGGTCAGCTTGGGTTTTGCAACCAAATTCTTCCACTTCTTTCTATCCTCCCACAATCATGTCTCTGCTACATCCTCCCAGCTCTCTCCTCTATTATGCAGGTCTCTTACTATGGTCTCCTTCCATCTCTTCTTCCTCCTTCAATCCTTTTCTCATACATTCTCATGGGCATCCTCTCTTCCGTCATTCGTTTCATATGCCCAAACCATCTCAGCCGTGTCCTTCCCATCCTGTCACCTAACTTCTCCACCCCAAGCATCTCTTTGATGTTCGTATTTCTAATTCTATCTCTTCTTGTCTTGCCCACTCTGCTCCTCAGGAATCTCATCTCCGCCACCTGTATTTGGCTTTCTTCTCTATCACCCATAGTCCAGGTTTCTGCCGCATGTATGAGGATCGGTATGAAGTAGGTCTTGTATAGTGTCGTCTTGCACTGTATGGTATTTCCCTATGCCACACCAAGCCTTTTACACACTGGTAGAAGTTCCTGGCCTTTTGTATTCTGTTGGTAATTTCTTTTTTCATCTTCCCGCTTGCCATTATTTCACTTCCTAGGTATCCAAAATCTCCACCACTTCCAGGGTTTCTTCTCCAATCTTGATCTCTGCATGATAGTCTTCAATTAAGGTACATACAAAAACGTAGCAATAGGCCTAGGCCTTAGGTCTACTTTCTGTGAATTGTCACTTACTGCCATTCACTTTTCTATGTCACAAGATACTGATACAGGTATCGATCATTTGCATGCTATTTACGAGCATAGTACCTACGACATTGTCATATACCTAACTTAGGCCCATAAATAAAATGCCTGAAAATGTATTAACACCTACTAGACTAGCCTATAGGCCTAGGCCTAAGCATTTGAACATTTTACAAAGCATTTTAATGTTGATTGTTAACTTGCGTATTGACTGTTGTTTGGGGACTATGTTCATGTTTTCATTTAATTTTCAAGTGTAGGTAGGCCCGCGGGTAGGCCTACCTCCTGCTTTACAGATTTGCTAGGCTAGCCTACCTGTTCTAATAGTTCAACATCGTAATTGCTTTACTGTTGCTAAGAATAATCTGGGCGTTTTGGGCTATCAATAACCTCGTGAAATATTTAATATTGACAAAGTAGGCCTACTTTTTATCAATTGAATTCCATTGGTAGGCTAACGTTAAGGCTGTTGCGAGCGACAACTGCGTGCTGTCGCTGTATTTGTTGTAAATGTTATCAACAAATTTACCTCACATTCACACACCTTCTTAATATTATGTGTGGCTCGTTGGTCTTGTGGTTAGCGTATCTACCTTCCAATTCAAAAGGTCCAGGGTTCGATTCCCGCCAAAGTCAGAAGTTTCTTAACTTCTGATTTGGACTTAAGTACATCAGTTCTTGTCTTAGGAGTTTGTAAGCGGTGACTTTGGAGCCGTCTTAGCAACGAAGCACATAATAAATTCAGAGTTGTTCTGAATCGGCCTTGTTGATTCTGGCGTTGATCCACGGGTGTTCGCACTGTCCATACCACTGATTGGGGGGTTGGTTGGTCGCTTTGATTTACTGTCCCCCACTGAAAATCAGTTATATAACTTAGTGGGTAGACTCTAAATACAATTTATTTATTTTTCATTTATTTAAATTGGAGAAGGGTTGACAGGTTGGGAAAGCAAGAGAACATAAATCCCAGCCTGAAGGGCTGGGGGCAACAAAACTTTTCACCTGCTGATGACAACTGCAGCTAATTTAAAGTTGTTAGGTACCTTAATCCATGACGCGTTTCGTCCTTCTGGGACTCATGGTGGCCACTAAAAATCAGCTAACTACATGCAAACAAAACTGACAACACATAACCAAACCTGTGGTAGGGCCACACAAGAAGCAAATTCTGCATGCATGTTGTCATCATCAGCAAGGTTACTTCAAACACCATTCATACTGAGCCACACCGTCAGCACAACCAACAAAAGTAATAACTTTAAATTAGCTGCAGTTGTCATCAGCAGGTGAAAAGTTTTGTCGCCCCCAGCCCTTCAGGCTGGGATTTATGTTCTCTTTGCTTTCCCAACCTGTCAACCCTTCTCCAATCTAACTAGCGATAGGCATTTTTTACACTAGAACTTTCATTTATTTAAAATACCCTAATAGGATGTAACATTCTAGGATTTGGACTGATCTTGAACAGTTATATTTTTCATTCATTCCAGATCCAGATATCTCAACAGAACCTTTGATGTAATGACACCGCTCACAGTCACATATCATCCAGTATCTTCAAACATGACAACTCGTCTCACCTAGACCTACTTGAACATGACCATACTCAGCCGACTACGCTCATACTATTGGGAAAGTTGTTTGTAAGTCAGTTCCTGGAACAGTTATTATCAAGGGGTTTGTCCTGCATGTTTGGTACAGTGCTCAACTGCTAACGTAAGCCTACGGTTATTTCTTATTTACTATTTTGATAATTATGAACGATTACCGTATCATTGTCAAAAATGCAAAATAACGACCCAAAAGGCCTTACTTAACATCACTGTTTGACACATTAACATTCCACAACGGCGCTTCCCATGAAAATGTATAAAAAGTACAAAAAACATTAGTGTCACATTTTAGTCCTAGGCCTAGTCAACTACAAGGTTCAGGTAAACAGTGTCAAAGTTACAAAAAGAGTGTTTTTAAAGTTAATTGTGGTAAATATGTTTCACAACACACTGAATCCACAAATAAATCGAAGGTTAGACAATTATTAACCATTAATACGTCAAGATGTGCGGCGACTACTAGGCCTAGTATACGGCCGACATGTTAAAAAAATGTATTCCTAGGTACAGGCTTAGGCCTAAAAGTCAGTGTTGTTTGGGGTACAGTTCAAAAAGTTAACTTAGGTAATAGGTAGTACTTCTTTCTTTAGGCCTATAAAAGGAACTACAGTAGGTAGGCCTACATTAGCCTACCTTTTTGTTCATCTTCATTAATTAAATGGGCACTTTGGGCCTATACAATTTCTAAAAATAACCTGATAAAATATAAAAACAAACTCTGTTTTTACGTTCCCCCCAGGACGTTATCACAGTTTTCATGTTGAATTAAGATTGCTCCCGTGCATCTTCCATAAGAAAAGTGCAATTCATTGGTTTATTATTATGAGTTATGAGTTATGACGCCTGCCGTATGCACGCTGTCACACTTATAACTCCATAATTTTGTGGTCCAGTGCGGTTTACCATTGTTTTTACGATGCCTCAGCCTCCATGATATCTTCAGCCAATCAACACTTCATCCATCCATCTTTTCAGAAACACAGGCACACACACACACACAGGCTTATCAACTACACTTTTAGTTTAGAGATGGTATTTGTCTTTTGCACAATGGGGTTCACTTTGCTACCAAGCACTCTGAAGCATTGTTCAGTTGGAACCCTTCTCTGAGCAAAGGATAACCATCAAAATACCCCCTGTGGTCGGCTGGCGCCTGCTTCCCTCCAAGCTCTACCAAGCAGTTCAGTTTCTGTACGCACTACATCAGCAAAGCGCTAGTAGTAATCACTGTCGGATCAAATTTCTGTGCTTTCCGGAAGGTAATATTTCCCCGAGTTTTGATAAAAAATGTATTTTTCTTCTTGCAAGATCGTTAAGGATGCCATGATCGAGAGAAGTACTGTTTTAAAATCGTGTGCCATTGTTCAATAGTCCGCCATAAGCATTCAAAATTTATTCAGTTTTTATTTTTTTCACTGGTTCACATAACTCTTATCAACATTATTTAACAGTAGTTCTCTAGATCAATCAAATGTGTAGGTTGTTGAATTTTTTCAATGGTCTATCTTTGAAAACAATACGAAAAAACACCTTCCGGCGAAGTATCTGCACGGCGTACCCCAAAGGCTGTCTCGTGAATACTCTTAACATTATTACAAACAGAAATTTGGGCGGGAGCACCAACATTTTTCGGTACTACTATGATAATTGTGTGGTAATGCCAAATGCCAATTATCTATTATTTTTATTTTATCTTTGTGCAACCCTACTAGTCACTGTGTTGCACATTTCAGGAATGAGAGGAACCTGTGTGATCGTCAAGAAGGTCCTCGAGAACCTTCCACATTGTATGTCGCAGCTCATGTGAAGACTTCAGCGTCTCGCACATCGTCATATTCGACCGACTACGCTCATATTGCACAATCATTGAAATGTTTGTAAGTCAGTTCATGGAACAGTTGATTTATTCCTAATCCCTCTATCCTCCCTTTTAAGAGGTTTATCCTGCATATTTGGTAGGGTGCTCGACTACTTGCTTAACTATTTCATTTGTTAGCGTAAATTTAAAAAGTCTGTTAACTTTTTTGTTTCTTGCAGTCACTTAAGTCATCTGACACAGCAGTTGTCAGTGAGTGAAGCGATGATATCGTTAAGCTAGTGGTCATGAAGAAGCACTAGCATGTTCCCAGCATTTTTGCATGTTTTCATCATGTTTGCATGTTCCCAGCATGTTGACTAGCTCACACCACAGTTTACCTTACCTTACAGTCAAACTTTTTACGCTGAATTTTGTGTGGAACAATTCCCTACTACGTCCAGCGGTTGTACGTTGATCCGCTTATGATGCCATAGTTTCGTGGTCCCGTGCTGTTTTTCTCTGTTTTTACTATGTTTTGAAGCTCATGACATCTTCAACCAATCAACAACACTTCATCCATCCAGCCTTTTCTGAAAGCGAATTATTTATCTCACGCGGTAGACCTAGCCTATCTTATATTTTGGCATTGTTCTACTTTTCAAGGTAACATCACAATTTGCCATCATTTAAGAGCACAAGCACAAGGAGGCCTAAACATAACACAATGTATCTGCTGGTTTACCCAAGTAAAATAGGCCTAGTAAAAATAAAACAATGTACTATATATGTTAGGAATGTGCCCCAATTTAAAAACCAACACTGATGATAGTTTGATTGAAAAGTTGCTAACCCTATTAAACAGGCTCGAGGCTACTGTGGAGTAAACTGTGGAGTGAACCCTAGTGTCCCCTGGTAGTGGGTGTGGTGTATGTCTGTGTCGTCCATGATACTTAATCTCAGCTGCTCTTATTGAATTTCCTTGTCCCGAGTAAAACAACATGGAAATAAAAAGGATTGAGAATAGGACAAACAACTTGAGATTTAAACATTGACCTAGTGATCAATCTGGTTAGCAGTTGTTAGGCCGACAGATTGTGGTAAGTGCTTTTCTGTAAACTTTGTTTGTCCTAAATAACTAACTATTAGATAGATAGGCTATAACAATAAGCAACATACTCTCTCACTAAAACTTAATATGTAGGCCTACGTACAACAAACACAACATTGTCTCTTTAGGGTTTCAACTTTCAACACCACTTTTACATTGGGTTTAGTGAGGTAAGTAGGAACACGGGGTAACTAGGAACAACGCTTATAGTTATAGTGTTTACAAATATGTTGATTAAAATCAAACGTTCAAGGTAAATACGTGAACTACTTGGGAACATAGTTAGAAATCAGAATAATTGTAACGCAGGGGTGGACAAATCCACTTAGTTACGCCCAGGGGCCAGGAAAAATAAGTAGGGGCCAGCAGTATCGTGGCATAGCTGGGGTCTGGGGCACGGCCCCAGCCGGTGGCGGCAAATTCGCATTTGTCAAAAAAAAATTGTATTTCATAACGTTTCATTGTCTAAAACGTGATTTAAAGCGAATTTGTATCAATAATAACTTGTGGAAGTAGCTAGCCAATGTTGCATTGATAAATGAAAAAAACTAACTAGTACCTATATGCTGCAAGGTGCTTGTATAACTAGGGAAACGCCAAAGTCGTTGTTAGACGAGTGAGTGAGCCATGTGTTGAGTACCCGGTAACATTCCTTTTCTTCCCCCTACCTTATAGGCATCCCTAGCCTATCATAGTAGACCATTAGGTGCTCAGGAAGCGACCCTCCCCCCCCCCCCCCTCGAACTAATTTTCACTTTAGCAGTTTTGTTCAGAAACAAATCACGATTAATAATCCACCTGTTTGCCACTTGGCAGCTGGGGCGTTTGACCTCCAGGGGTGTCCAAAGTCGAAAGTTGCGAAACTTTGACCTGCTATAACGGTCAAAGTTTTTGATAAAATTCCAAGATTATTTTTAATTATCATTTAACACATTATTTTTGATTTTTTAAAACAAAAGTGATTTCACTTTTTGTAAAGGGGTGCCCAAAATTAATAATAATCGATTTTACTGTTTTATACACTTTAACATTAAAGATTGGACATATAATCCGCATTAAAGCTTTATTTTATACATAAAATGAAAAAAACACTGAATTTAAAAAATAAATTATGCAAAAACAATTCAAGGGCAGTCCAAAATGCTGGGTTTTATATTATTGCTAATATACAACTTTTTTTTAAACTTGCTAAAAATGTGTAAATGTTACTAAAATCAGTAAACCTGTCTAAGAATACGTATTGTATGTGGGCCTAGCAAAGAATTATAATTTCTATCAGGGTTGTCCAAAATTTTGAATTTTGAAACTTTACCTAGGAAAAATATATGAACATATGTTTGCTTATGAGACATTGGACACCCCTACCGTCTAAACGCCTCAGATGTCAATTGCAAACAGGCATGCATGAGAAAAACATAGTTTCAACTGTGAGAAAACACACCCTGTTATAAGTTCGAGGGGGTTATATACGTACAGATGAAAGAATGGCCGCCACAAGTTTCATACTATTTTGTGACTTTTTGGACAACCCTGTGTGTACATATAGCAAATCAGTAGGTGTATTATGTTTTGACATCATGTATGATGTTAGGTCTTGCAATCAAATTATAAAATGAAGATTAATTTGCATTAGAAAAAATATTTTAACATATATTTGCATATGTGACTTTGGACACCCCTACCGTCTAAACGCCCCAGCTGCCAATTGGCAAACAGGCAGAAATGGAAAGAACGATTAATTTCCTTTAAGAAAACATATGGTAGCATTAGTTCGAGGGGGGGGGGAGGGGGGATTAAGAGTCACCTAACGGTCTATAGGCTACAGTGGAGCAAAGGTTCTATACTCAAAGGCATTATGGCCTAAACTATGACTAAAACTTAAATACCCTATTATTTATACGAATATTATAATCAAACTTAAATGCAAATGTTCCCGCGTACTCAACACATGACTCTCTCACTCGTCTAACAACGACCTTGGCGTTTCCCTAGTCGAGTTGGCTAAAGCGCCCTTATAGCCGAAATGTGGGAGACGTGGGTTCAATAGTCGGGAAAGATTTTGTTATTACTGGATTGTATTTTTTAAATTATTTAACATGTTTTGAAATGTATATAACGCAGTGAAGTCCATCATCTGTGACAATACTATGGAAAACATAGCCAGTACGAAAAACGTGAAAATATTGCAAGGTTTACTCAATCTACGAGCGGAATTTGGGGGTACCTTGACGTCTAAGATTCTATTAACCTTGGACACGGCATTTCACAGCCAGGTAAATAACAAACAAAAAATATTAGTTATGTTGATAGAAGTATGCCAATCGGCTGGGATATATAGTGTTAGGATAGGATCCAACAGCTTACCTTTGAAGTGTGATGGAAGCTGCCGAATTTTTAGAGGTTTTAAAGTTACAAAGATATATACAAAACACATAAAAACGAGACGTTTCGACACGAGGTCTTGATCACTCAGGAGAAAGATGGCCACTGACTATACTAATCAAAATGGCGGCTAAAGACTAAAAACTAAAAACTGAAGGCCACTGACTGAACTAGTCAAAATGGCTGCTAAAAACTAGAAAACTATGTACAGTATAATTACAAGGTGCTGTTGGGGGAGGAATAGTGACAGATGTAGGTGAAGGTGAAGGGTGGGAGAGAGCTGGTCCTATCGAATGTTGATGTTAGGAGGCAGCCTGGATTTTGTGATCCACTGGTGTGCTAACTCCCATCTTCTCAGTTCACCTGGGTTGCAGCTGGCTGGGAGTGACTTGACCACTTTGGTTGTGTAGCACACGTTGAAAGCCAAGTTGTGGGATGCTGCATGTCGAGCCACTGGTTTGTCCATGGTGCGGTTTTTTGTGTCCTGTCTGTGACCATTCATGCGCGATCTTAACGAGTTTCTGGTTAGGCCTATGTATTCGGCAGGACAACGTTTGCATTTAAGTTGGTACACCACATTGGTGGTTTTGCAAGTGTTGTGCTGTCGAATGGGGTAGGTCCTGCCAGTGGCCTGGGCACTGAAGGTCGTTGAGGGTTGATGAATGTGGCATGTCAGACATCCATTTCCCCCTTTACAAGGAAAGGAGCCGGCTGGTTCCTTCTCGGAAGCTTCCTTTTTCCGGCAGTCTCTCTTGTCAAGAGAGACTACCGGAAAAAGGAAGCTTCCGAGAAGGAACCAGCCGGCTCCTTTCCTTGTAAAGGGGGAAATGGATGTCTGACATGCCACATTCATCAACCCTCAACGACCTTCAGTGCCCAGGCCACTGGCAGGACCTACCCCATTCGACAGCACAACACTTGCAAAACCACCAATGTGGTGTACCAACTTAAATGCAAACGTTGTCCTGCCGAATACATAGGCCTAACCAGAAACTCGTTAAGATCGCGCATGAATGGTCACAGACAGGACACAAAAAACCGCACCATGGACAAACCAGTGGCTCGACATGCAGCATCCCACAACTTGGCTTTCAACGTGTGCTACACAACCAAAGTGGTCAAGTCACTCCCAGCCAGCTGCAACCCAGGTGAACTGAGAAGATGGGAGTTAGCACACCATGGATCACAAAATCCAGGCTGCCTCCTAACATCAACATTCGATAGGACCAGCTCTCTCCCACCCTTCACCTTCACCTACATCTGTCACTATTCCTCCCCCAACAGCACCTTGTAATTATACTGTACATAGTTTTCTAGTTTTTAGCAGCCATTTTGACTAGTTCAGTCAGTGGCCTTCAGTTTTTAGTTTTTAGTCTTTAGCCGCCATTTTGATTAGTATAGTCAGTGGCCATCTTTCTCCTGAGTGATCAAGACCTCGTGTCGAAACGTCTCGTTTTTATGTGTTTTGTATATATCTTTGTAACTTTAAAACCTCTAAAAATTCGGCAGCTTCCATCACACTTCAAAGGTAAGCTGTTGGATCCTATCCTAACACTATATAAACAAAAAATATTATTTCAAAATGAAAACCATTGTCGTTAAAAATTCCGATACATTTCGACGTATTTTTCAGTTTTTTATTTCTTGCAGGTTTAAATCGCAACAGATTGTGCTCATTTTGTTAGCAGTTCTCAGTTACCTGGTCATGGATGTCTGTTTAAAATTTCAGCTCAGTCTATTTGGCCGTTCGGCCGTATGGGACCGGACAGACAGACATTTAACATACATTTAACAAACACACAGAATTAATCACGACCAAGGCCCGATCGAGTAGCGTTGTAGACTACGTTCGCTGCGCTCACTCGTCTAATAAAAAATAAAATATAGGCCCCTATACGTATATATTTATTTTTATTTTTTACTATTTGATGATTGGGGGGCTAGTATTAAATTTTTACTCGCCCGGGCGAGCGAGCGACTGGTAATTTTCCACCCCTGTTGTAACGGGCAGGCTATATTTTGTCAATGACACCTTATGAAAAAAAAAATGTACTTGTAAAGTAGTAGCAATTCTTCCCCTTTATGATTTTTTAAATGAAAAGTGTGTAATTTATTGAGCAAATTTGCATTATGGCATTTTGTGGGCTTGACCTTTACCGTCCAAGATCAATTTTTTACTTTTTACCCGTAGTCATAATTACCACATTTGCATTGGTTGTTCCCACTTACCCCAACAAGCACATTTTTGGGGGTGACTAAGAACACTTATTATTAGTGCTGGGCTATGACATCATTCAATTATCGATATCACACAATTTGTTTTGATCTAGGCCTAACAACATATCAAAACGTTGAGTGTTTGTAAAAAATTTTTTTTTAAGAGTGGGCCTATTAATAATTTGTGGCCATATAGGGTTGATATGGGATATAAAAACCCAAATTTTGTGTTTTTTTTTGCAATTTCCAAAAACATTGTCAAAAACATTACCAAAAAAGTCCAAAAATCCCCTCCCCCAAAAAATAAACGGAACGGAGTCCCTTAAGTTAAGGATGACATCAATTCCAAAAAGTTAGAATGGATCATTGTGACCTAAGAATCTATTCCCAACATTAAATAAATATTTGTACGCACCGTTATTTTGGCGGTCTATTTCCGTGATGCTCGTGTCGTCACAGAACGCTGTTGCGTTGTCGTCTATCTACTGTACCGCCTACCGCACGCGTAATGTTCGGTCTGGACTGGCACCTCCACCATCCCCCTGCATTTTGACACACCAAAAGGTCAATTTCACGGGCTAATTCGCATTTTGACCAGTTTTATACAATTTTGTTCGTTATTTCGTGCTATACGCGAGATTTCGCGAAATTCCGTTTTCAAAATGTGGCTTTTCCATTTCTAAATGATGTAATTTGCCGACAATATTACATTTGAGGCAATAAAATGTACATTTAAAAAAATCACAAATATTGTTATTCCCTTTTTTCACTCCTTCTCTAGGTAGGGATCCAGGGATTTTCAACAAACATTAAATTTCTTCAAAATACCTGAAACAGGTTTTTCATAAGATTTCATGGCTTATGAATTGTGATACGGTATTAAAAAAATGCAATTTGAAACCGCACCAAAAGGCGAAATTTTCTATTTTTGCATGAAAACATGAAATAAAGCTTTTTATTGTTTTTACCGCCCAATCAGCAAAATTAACCATTTTATTAGTATTAATTGCGGAAAGTCACGCAAAAATTCATTGAATGACGGTTTTCCACTAATACAACCGTTTTGTCAGTGTTTTGTAGTGTCTTTATCTGACAGATGAAAAAAGTAAATGATTTTGACTTGTCAACTATCGAGACAAAATCGAAAAACCAAGTCAAATCTTTGCCCATCTTTTGCCATTGGTCCAAACTAACCATGTCTAATCAATCGTGCCTGAATTGATTGTTATATTTTTTAATTTTAATCGCACAGAATAGGGGCATTTAGTGACGTTTTTTTTTTTTTAAATAACAAATTCACAAAATAAAGCATAGGCCTAATTTGAATTTCATTGAGCATAATTTCTCAATTTAAAAAATATCTTTCCTGGACCCGAATACCTCTAGATATCACCTAAAATGCATTTAACGATTTTTATGATCTCACAATCGCGTTTTATGATCCGGCACCTCCACCATACGTATAGTTTGTCTATTTTGGCTATAGCGATTTTGGAAGGGCTTTTGACTGCTATTGACGCATTGTTATAACACCGCCTACAAGCTACACTTGACAAGATGTCACCTAGATTTATGGTAGCGCTGATCCCAGCAGGCTGATGGTTTTGTACCTGTCGTACAATTTTCAATCTATTGTGATCAAAATAATTTATTCATCGGACATTTTTTTGTAGAATTTCAATCAATTAATAACGTGGTTCAAATATGTAGCCTAAGTAAAAAAATTAGGGTTGCCGTTCGATGTGAAAATCGTGATCGATAATCGGAGGCATCGAATCGATTATCATATCGAAATATATCGATATCATAGACCCAAATCGATTATCATATCAAATTCCAAATTGAGCCTAGGAAGCAGAAAAAACGCAAAATTGTAACACTAATACAAGAGATCATTAAGGATTAGAATGTTTAAAATAAAATTGAGGGCTGAATTTCAATTACACAGCCTATATTTTAATACGTCTTGACTTGCATCGGGTGTCACTGTTTACGTGTTCCAACAGTACGCGCATCTAGCGAGCGAGAGATAGTGGCGAGATCTCATCGACATTCGAGCTCACAGCCTTATCTCCTCCCAACCTCCTCGTCGTCGTTCTTTGAATAATAAAAAACTGCCACACTTGACTCATCTTGTTAGGCAGCGTCAGAAGTAATGGCAAATATCTTCTTTGGGTTTGGGACGGAAGAAACATCACGAATTCAATATAATTGGGCAGACTGACGCTAGAGAAGTTCACGCCACAACACGTCGAGCCGTACTGAATACATCGCAAATCGCAATCGGGCCGGGCGATGTTTTCGTATCGCCTTGTATCGCGCTGCGAGCGCATGCGCACTGGCGGCGGTGGGCGTGGCATTATACTTGAGCAGCGATTGGCTACTCCGACAACCAATCGGCGCGTTGATACGACAGCGCGGCATTTTTAAGCATGGTAAACCGCGAAAACATCGATGTCACTATTTAAATCGATAATATATCATATCATATCAAAATACTTGAATCGATATCATATCATATTACTGATATCGATAATCGATCGATATTTCGATTATCGACGGCAACCCTAAAAAAAATGCGTTTTTTTCCGATTGTCTACGATCAAAACTGACCGATTTATAGACAATTGTTGTTGTTGTAAGCTGTATCAAATATCTACATTCAGTAAAACAATGATCCGTATCTCGGTCAGTTTTGATCATAGACACTCGGCAAAAAAATGCATTTCATAATTTGAGCTACATAATTTCAACCACGTTATTAGCCAATTGTAGTATAAAAAAATGTACGATGAATAAATTATTTGTACGACAATAGCTTGGAAATGGGTTCATAACGGGTATAAAATCCCAAGTTCGCTCACTTCTTATGCCGTCAATGCCCGTCTCATACCCCTTTAATGGGCAAAATCGACCTTCCCTGGATTCCCGCTGTTTCCTATCAGCATCAAGGTGTTAAGCTCCATTGTCATGGTGTCCTTTACCATCCGTGCCTCTTCCGAAATCGCTATAGCGAAAATAGACGTATTATACCAGCCATGATAATTTAATTTCGACTACCTACCCCGCATCTCCACACCAAATTTATGAAATTTTACATTTTTTGTGTTAATTCCGATATTTCGATATAAAGCCAAATATCAATATCGAAAATATTCCCACTTATCGATATCGTATTGAAATATTGATTATTTTGCCCAGCCCTGCTTAATATGTGGGGGTAAGTAGGAACAAGCCATAAAAATACTGTCAACCTATTTTATGGAGACCAAATGAAACAAATAGGAAAATTTGACTTTACAAGCTTTTATGTTGCTTGCCTGTCGAGTAAAGACGAAGAATGTTGACGTTTAAAAAAAATCAAGAATCATGTGGGTCATTCTCAAACGTAATGACCATATTGAAAAAAATGCTTGCAAGAAAAAATTATAACATAAAATTGGATGCCTCCTTTAACAATACATTATCCAATAATTTGTTCTTACAGCCCTAAAAGGGTTTATCTAAAAAAACTAAAATGTTTTTACATACAAGCATTTTCATCAATCCAAGTGTACGAAAATGTCATGACTGTTACCGGACATAAAAGTGACAATTGATGTAAGAAGTTATTTATTAAATCTATATTCATGTGCACAATAGTTTTAGTTACATTATCACAAAACTAATACATTCAATAAAATATACATTTTTATTTTAATCACTTTTTATAATACCAAAATGTCAAGAATGTTATTCAAATTTCAAAACCTGTTAATTAACTTACTAATAATGGACAAATGGCAAATCAAATTTTATCAAAATCACTGTTAGCAATGAAGTATTAAATATTATAACAAGATTAAAAATGTGATTCAGTTATTTTAAACTTTAAATAAGACTTAATTTAATAATTAGCTCGGGTAACGGTTTTGACAAAAAGTTACAGTCTTGACGAAAAAGTTACTTTTCTAACAGTAATAATTTTGTTCTAAGATCATGTTGCTTGTTAGTGTACAAATCAGTCAACCTAAAGATAAAATCCATCTAATCCAACAAGTTTGTGTTGAGTTTAAAGTAAAGAGACACTACGGGTAACGGTCTTGACAAAAAGTAACATTCTTGACAATGTGATCACTGAAAATCAATAAAAACAAGTGTTTTGTTACTTTTGAGTATGGCATTGAATTACAACCTCTCCCTTCAAAACACATCTACAGTTGCAGGAAAATTAATGCAGTAATCCACGATGCCCTTGGTAATGTTACTTTTTGAAAGTAACATACCTGACAAGTAACGGTCATGAGTGACTCATGACATTTTTATATTTCATAAATAAATATCAGTACAAATGCCATGTGCATAAAAGTAGGGTTGTGTTTTCTAGGATTTGGAACTTGATTGTAATGTAATCATAGTGTTTAATCAAAGATAAAACTAAAAAATTAATGATCTTAACTTGGTAAACATTCATGACCAATAATTAAAATACTCGCCGTTTATTTGTTCCCTTCTCAATTTAAACAGATATCATTGAAAAATCAAACAAACTTCAATGGTGTCATATCAAGGACTCTTGTTCTTCTTCTTCTTCTTCTTCATTGATCCACTGCCTTCTACACTTTATTTTTATTTATTTTTTGCACAGTAACGGTCATGAACATCAATATTATTTACCACAGTGGGGACGAACACTCCTTACTTGATATTTCTTGGAAAATGTTATTATATAAAAATGTCGAAACATCGATTACTTAATATTATTTCTGCTTTCATTTTCACCAAGGGGATTAAAATAGTATAAAGTGAAAAATCCAAACAGTTTACTGAAACACTTCTGGTTTTGTGGATAGGGACATAGGTTTTAGCACATTTTTGCATTACGTAATAGTGAATTAAAGATCGGCCTTACAAGATAGAAGTGCAAAAATTCATGGAGCTAATAAAAACTATAAGTATTCTGAAAATGTACAACCAAAATTTATGCCAAATCAATATCTTGATCTAAAAAAAAAAAAAACATTAAGGTGGGACAGCACAAGGGTCATTTTATTTGAGAATGACCTATGTATATTATCCTCCATACTTTTTTTTTTGTCAAAATTTTAAACTTGATCATCTTAAATAGCAAAGGTGTAATATTTTATGTGTTTGAAATAATCAAAAAGCTCCATTGCAGGTGTTAAAAAGTGAAGGTAGCCTTTCGTATTTTTATTTAATGCTCAAATTTATAAATTCATTAATTTGTACATAAATCCTGTAAAATTTAACTTAGAAGGAACCCAAAAATATACCTATAGGGAACCTAAGTGGCGTTGTCCGGTTCTCTCCGGTCAGCGTGGTATAGGCGATTAACCCGTGCTAAATGTTTCGTAAGCGATAGCGCGTGAACCCGACCCACGGACCGGAATTATATTCATACTGTAAGAAACTATAATCTTTCCTCTTTGGGGGATATACAGAACTCTGCTCTAACCCAAATATTGATTACATTATTTTTCAGTGTTGTAGTGAACTCTACATTTACACTGTTGCAAAACCTTCCAAAACTGCTAAATAAAAAAGCACTTAAAAATATTTTGTCCATGGCATCAGCACAAAATTTGGTATCCGAACTTGCTTGGTGGCAACTGTAAGGTCACTGGGTTGTACTAGATTATACATTACTAATAAAAATATCCTTTAATGTGCAACAAAATCTTGAATGCGAAGTACATTTAGCAACCATGGGCAGGCGCGTGGTATGCGAGGATGCCACAGCTGCACACAACGTGGCTGCGTCTCGCTTAGGTTGCCGCTCAGTCAGAGTACATTGCGACAGCGCGCAAACATGGGTCCATTTAACTCATAATAGTTTTGAATTTAGGAAGCGTCATCGAGCAAAAAGTAGAATGCCATCATCTTCTTTACAAAATTATTCATCTTGTGATGGTATGGTTTAGATTTCTTTTGCGCGAGTCAAAAGATACGGCGAGTTACATTTTCGTACCATGCTAATTCTTATGGGCGCTGAGACCAGAGAGAACCAATTTCCTTCCCGCCTTCAAAACTTAGGTTCCCTATTGTGTTCACTGAGAAGAGCTCTTTGTTCCTAGTTATCCCAAATCTTGGGGGCTCAATTGGTAGAGCTATGGGCATGGCGCATAAAGTCAGAGGTTCTGGGTTCGATCTCCAGTCGGGGCATACTTTTACGGCAATTGCTATCATTCAATAATAGAATAACTTTATTCAACTTGACGTGCACATGATCGTTTCATTTGCAAATCTAGTACTACTATTTGTGAAAGTTCAAGCATTTTTAAGAATTCATATGCAAAACATTTTTTTATAGAGTTTTTGAGCAATTCATTTAAAGTTATTTCCAACTATAACTGTCCTTATGCGCACCATACTTATTAATGCAGTACACAATACACCACAGACCACACACACAGCTTGTAGCTTATAACTTTATACCGGTAATCAACTACCAGGCTAGAGGGCTTGTTGTTACTCAATTGCTCGTCTTTGTTCCATGTTGTTTTCTTGGTGTCACCCACAGCCTTCTATTCTCCCGTTACTTATTGGATGGATCACAAAATCATGACAATAGCTCTCCATATAAAACCACAACTACTCAACACTCTTGAAGTTGACCCAATATGAAGAGAATTGCTTGATTGATTCACATTGTTAATTGTTAACAGTGGATAAACAATATAATTTTAACATTTCACCAGCGTTCACTCTAAAGAACTGTCCAAGTGGGTACAATGTCATACGATGCTTCCATTTCATCGTTGGTACTAGTTGAGCCACTGAACGAGTGAAGATATCAAAGGTTATCTTCTTTATTTTGTAATCCATCCATGAACTTGTGAGTGATCTGTGCAATATTTTGTGCTTGAATTTTTGACATAAACAGCATCATGTGTGAGTAGGTTAACCATTACTGTGTAGGGCCTACATTGTACGGTACCGGTATCTTCAGAAGATTTTTAGTTGAGGTCTACCAATGTTGTACTTACCTCGAGACGTTTGTCCCATACGGAATATATTTTTCATACCTAATATTACGGTGCTCAACCAAACATAAAATCATAGCTATCTAGGCCTATTGAGGAATTGACTCATAACACGTTGCACTTTATTGACAACTAATTTCTAATAACGTAGTCCAACCAGTTACGTACTTTAGATTGGTTAAATTGTGGTAATGGAGTTTTAAATTATTTTTATTTATTCATTTACTACACACAGGTAATGACTTTTGAATTGGGATTACCTTATCAAAATCTTGATTACTTTTTAATTTTAATCGGCCGGCAGAACCAGTCTCACTCAGGTCATCTTTTGTATTTACGTCTGATATAGCGTAGGAAGTTGCACGTGCGAATGTTTCAAAACCTGTTACTCCCATTCGAACGCCTAGGTTTTTTGCTCACAGCTTTCATTCATCCCCTCAGTCCGGTCAGTAGCCCACTGCAAGTTGTTCGCAATAGGGTTGGTGAAGTGAGATCTAAAATGCAGTTTTCAAGTGAGCGAACGAAAGTGTTCTTATAATTATTATCGTGCCGTGAAATTATAATTACTTCGGTCTAATAAGCGATCTAAAAATAAACATTTGAAAAAATTACCATTGGACGAACAATTCGAAATAAAATCACGAGGCCGACCAACCCCGAAATCCGGGTATGTAATATTTTAATCAAGCATATTAAATTAAATTTTTGGATGGTTTTCCATAATTAACAATTACACATAGGGGAGATTTCCCAACCAATAAATTCGAGAAATATACTCTTAGTCGTTTTCCGGGTAATTCAGACGATTAGTATATGAAAACAAATTCACCTCCGGCGGCTGGGGCTGCGCCCCAGGCCCCTTTGTTTCCCACAGAATAAGACTTTCAAATTATGTGCACCCCCATAATAATAACTCACGAGCCGCCCCTGGTCACAAGTTAAACCTTTAGTTACTCTACAAGATTGCTGTTTATGTCAATAAGTTTTAATTCTCTCACATAACTCCAAGGTGGTGGTGATGTTATCCCTAATCGTGGTCAATTGCAAATCGCAGTTTTGCTTTCAAACATTTTTGATTACAATAATCCTAGATATACTGACTGACACCATGATTTGCAAGTGACCCTGGTTTTATGTGTTGTTCTCTAAGGCAGCTCTCTTGATTATGTATCATGGATGACTGGCATACTTGCAATCAACAATAGGTCTGTTCAATTTGGCTACAACAATAAACTCTTTCTCGGTACCGGTACGGCCTTTTATATAATATGCTTTGGTCTAGAAGGCCCTACAGCCTTTTTAGTTAATAGTGTTTTTCAGGTAAACTTGAAACAGGTTTCGTTTTTGGCAAACCCGATTTGTTAAGTGTTGACAGGGCAGGACAGACACATTAACTTGATAAGAGTCAAGTATTAATTTGCCAATCGACATGTACATGATAGTGATCTGATACTATGTATTGCATGTAGGCCTAAAATATACGGTTTGTCAAGTTTTGTCAATAAGTTTGATACTACACAAATACTATTCTCTGGTATCCTATGGTATGCAGTTGTTGCATTGCAATAATGTTGTGTCTTTGTGTGCAATTCAATTAGTAAACTACTTACTCAATGAATAATAATTTTAAAAGACATAGGCCTACCTACATACATCAAATCCAATTCAATTTCAATTTTAATGCATTTTATTCTGCAAATATAGGCCTACATTACATCATATAAGTAAAAAAATACAAAGTTATGAGCATCTACCTGTGATGACAAAAAGATATTAAATATACACAATAGGAAGCCCGCGTAAGAGAAAACCTCTTGTGTGCGGGCTGTCAAAAATAATACACATAACATATTTATGCGGAAACTTAGTTTCAGCAAGTTTTTAAACTGTAGAAGGTGACTTTGGAGCCAAAAATAAAGCACATAAGAAATCATACACAGTAATTATGTTCACACTGAAAATCAGTAGCTTGCATCTGAGTGGGTCGGCTCTATGTACAGATGTGTTTTTGTTTATTAACTGACCTTGACCAAAGCATTGGTGTGATAATAGTTTACACACCATTATCTGTTGAAGGTTATTTATTTCCCTGTTTTGCCAAAAACAAACCAATTTCAAGATTAAGATTTTAATTTGTTAAGAGTGCGCATTCTTTCAAAGCAGTGTTTTGGCAGTTTTTGTAACTGAATAGGAGCCAAATATACAACACTGCTTTGAAGAATGTACTATACTGTATTCAGATGCAACAATTCAATAAATTCAATTACCGTATATATATGTATGTAAGCCATATTGTTGTAGCCATCAACCAAATTATGGAGAACCTTATTTGCTTTCTAACTTACATACTAGAAATGAACAGACCTATGGTTGTGGCCGACAGTTGTGAGAACTTATACATTGCGACCCAGAAGAACCTGGCTTCTTAGGGTGGTAGACCCCGGCAGTTACAGTGTTTTAGTTATATCTAGAAAACGGTGCAAAATATCTAAAACCTGATTGCAACAGCAATGTGGTTTTGTTTGAATTATATAATGCAATATAAATTATTTAAATAATAATCGGTACATGGTTTGCGTTTCGATTATGCGTTTAATTATTTAAATGTCTATTTCAAAACTTACTTACCATAACATTACAATTTTTCTTGTAGGCTATAGTTCTCACAAAACCACATAACATAATGTTGGCAGGGGTCTGCTGCTTTAAACACGAGCAATAATTGAGCTCATTGGCAACCCTTAAACTCTTCTGTGCTTGCTTGACCCCAGGGGGTGGGGGGGGGGGGGGGGGGCAGAAGGGAGATCACGAGGCTACAATTAGTTTCAACTTGAATTAGATCCAGGCTAGAAGATCTCTCAGCAACTCTGCTTTCACAACAAGAAACGTACCTTGATAGAATTTGCTTTTTCTTATGACCTCAGGTGTTAGTTCTAGGGATGCACACAATAATCAATAATGTTGGGCCAAATTATTAAAAAAATTAGAATTGCATGTTTTCTGAAACAACTTGTCAAAAATTTGTCACATCATTGCTATTCAATTCGGTGAATGAATATAGTTTGATATTTTGCCACCAGGTCCAGCCACTGAAAGTCAGTTATTGAGACTGAGTGGGTAGACTCTTAAATAGGCCTATGAATTTATTTATTTTATAAAATACCGGTAATAAAATTGTATGTTGATCTTTTTGAGACATGTCTTGATCACACCATCGTTCAATATTATGGATCAATAATGCAGTCACGTTTTCGATTATTGATCTTTTTTATTTAATCGTTGTGCATCCCTATTGTGTTCACAATTTAATAAGAAGTAAACTCCCTTTCTGGTTTAGTTTTGTGCGAATAATCTTTGCCGTTAAAGCGCCCTAAAACCACTAGTACTGAGTGAATAGACTTTAAATACAGATTTATCTATGTTTTTTTTTATTTTTTGGTTTAATTTGTAAATCAGTGTTTTTTTTATATCGAAATGTGATAGATCATAGACATGAAATAAATAAATGTAATTTCCAAAGAATTAAGAAGGGTGATGTTTATTTTGCAAGCACAGAAGTACTTAAAGGTTTTCAATACTTAATAAAACTAGGAGCAATGATAGCCACTTAACCCCAGGAGGAGACCTAGTGTATTTGTTCTCACGGCTGCATCGTCCTGCATAGTGGTGTTGGTTATTTTGACTCTTTTGCTGCTTTTGCTACACTTGAACAGAGTGTTATCTGCATTGCACTGACTGGGCTGATATGGAATCTCACTAGAGGTTGCCATTTTCTGAATATCTTAGTTGTGATTGAACCCCCTCGTAGGTTCAATCACAACTAAATGTTTAGGAAGTGGGCATCTTCCGAATTTCATCATCAGTCCAGTTTCTGCATTGGGGAGAACACTCCGTTGAGTGAAAAACTTTTTCGTGGGGGGTGGTAGCCTCTGAAGCGCAAAAAAGACTTAGGTAGTATAAAAAGCGCTTTTTTGGCGCAGTTTTTGTACTTTTTATCCATTTTTTTGCTTGTTTTTCATGTAATTTGTATAATAATTGTATAATTTATTTAATATTGTTAATAAAATATATATTTTTCAATGCAATTGTTATTATTATTTACTATATTAATTATTATTAATAATTATTGTATTATATTATTTAGCCTTGAAAAAATGGCTAAGTCCATAAACTAGGTCAACTGCTAACCTTGCAAGGTTAGCAGCCGACCTAGTAAATGGCCTTCAAAAAAACAGCTGTCCATTAATTAGGTCAAGAGGAAAAGGAACTAGGTCAACTCCAAAATGTAACCTTGAAAAAAAAGACTAAGTCCATAAACTAGTTCATGAGATGAACTTGAGTTTTGATCAAGGTTAATCCTGAAGTGAAGGAGTGGATTTAGATTCATGACAACTGCGACAATGGTGGAAGAGTCTGAAGCTTACAGTAATGTAAAGTACTCTAGTGCAAGGAGTTCTTGCACTGGAGTACTACATCACTGTAAGTAGACTCTTCCACCATCGCAGTACCCATGAATCCTGGATCCACTCCTTCACTTCAGGATGTAACCTTGATCATAACCCAAGTTCATCCCATGAACTAGTTTATGAAGCTCAGGTAGGAGGAGTAACTAGAGTGGAAAGAGAGTAAATGGTATTAAAGTACAATAAAATGAACACAACAAGAGCATGGGTTTAACAAGTATATTGAACAGTACTGTACATGAATGAAATGGCAGTGGAAAAAGAGGCTATGTCCATGGCCTTGAAATTGCAACGCGATAAGGATTAGCACATAGTCACCCAGCCAAGTTGTGTAGGCTAGAGATTCTAGCAGGGTTTGTTGACAATGGTAATGTGTGAGAGGAGTTCGTTGTTTGATGCAGAGAGTTCCGGGTGCAGAGAGTTCAGAAGTTCTTTGCAGCAGGTATCTGAAAAACACAACATGGCATATTGGAATATGCAAAGCTAGGGAAGCAGCTCGACGCACGTGTTGGCGGTTTTGGAATTTCAGCACCTACTAGCTAAGTGGAAGCAGGTATGTGCAATAGAAATAACAAACAAGCCTCCTGGGACTTACGCAGTTCATCTACCTATAGCAACTTTGATATTGGTTGTATACGTCTGATGATTGTGTTTCCAGTACTTGGAAGTTTGCCTGTCTGGGATACGAACACAGATCACCTGGCTATGGTAACTACGCAATTGTTGCTCGAGCTTCTATAATGAAGTGATGAAACACAAATTATTTCATTGATTTTTTTGAAAGCAGTTGTTTGTCTGTTTTGTACTTGAAAACAGCCTGTCTGGGACTAGAACCCCGATTACTGGCCATTCCAACTAATCTATTGTTGCTTGAGCTACTGTAATGGTTTAGTTTTTGTGTGGGTGATGTGTACTGGGCCTACCCTGTCAGGGACTTGCCCAGTAGTCCGTGGAACAAGCTGCTAAAACTATAGGAACATTTCAATTCCGGAAACCAGCACCAAAATTTAGGAGCAGGTAAAAGACGTATTTTAGAATGTTATTTTCACAGGGGACACGCATGGTAGCAAATAAGTCACCTGTCATGGCGTCCACAAGATGGCCGCCGAAATAATTCTTAAAATTGCTGTAACTCAAGAAGTAATCATCAGATTTGGATAAACTGGGTTTTGTTTTATTCGGTTTTTAATGCTCTACAAAAATGTCACTAGAAATTTTACCTTAAATACAATAGTTTTAATTATATTTATATATTATTACAATGTATTGCAATTATAGCACTTTTTGGTGTATATATAATTATTTATACGTAGAATTCGCTAGATTGTCATAAAATTTTCAGACTATACTAAAATAACGCCAATAAATCCAAAATTTAAAGTCCCAAAACGAAATTTCTGTAACTTTTTGATTAATTAATTAATCAAATTAAGCATTAATTAAATCCCAATTAAAAGTTTCTTATTCACTTACCAAAGTCCCGTAGTGTATCACACAAGAACAATATGACCACAATGAACCAAAAAAATATTAGTTCCAAAAATTAATTCCAATCACTTTCCTATTAATTCAATTAATCAAAAATAATGACAATAATCCCAATTAATTTTGTAAAATTAACACAATGTGGTCGACCTTGGAATCATTTTAAAGCTAGTTTTAAGGCGAATAAATGTAATGAAAAAATTAATTAATAAAACTAATCAATCACCGAATTAATTACATTTTAGTTAAATTATCCCACTTTTGACATATGTATTGATATGTATACCTAAAATTCCAGCGATCGTCATAAAAATATACTACTTTACTGACATAATGCCAATGAATCCGAATTGTCATGTCCCGAAACAAAATTCCTATAACTTACCGATTAATTAAGAAATTAAATGAAGAATTACTTATATCTCAATAATTGTTATTGTCACTCAATTAACACATACAAAATGCCAACCGGAGTATCAAAAATAAACAATGCGAGTATAATTTAAAAAATTTATAGTCCCAAAATTAAGTTCATGCTACTTTCACGTTAATTGAAATAATAAATGAATTAAATTATTGATATAATCACCATGTGTTGTGTAAAATTAACACAGCCACCATTTACATGCTTATTTTACAGGAAAATAATTTTGTGGGAAATTCAATTAACAGACAAGTAGCATGAACTTAATTTTGGGACTATTAATTTTTAAAATTACACGTGCATTGTTTATATTTGATACTTCTGTTGGCATTATGTATGTGTTAATTGAGTGATAATAACAATTATTGAGATATAAGTAATTCTTCATTTAATTTCTTAATTAATCGGTAAGTTATAGGAATTTTGTTTCGGGACATGACAATTCGGATTCATTGGCATTATGTCAGTAAAGTAGTCAATTTTTATGACGATCGCTCGAGTTTTAGGTGTACATGTAATGTTAACTAAAATGTAATTAATTCGAAGATTAATTAATTAAATTAATTAATTTTTTCATTACATTTATTCGCCTTAAAACTAGCTTTAAAATGATTCCAAGGTCGACTACATTGTGTTAATTTTACAAAATTAATTGAGATTATTGTCATTATTTTTAATTAATTGAATTAATAGGAAAGTGATTGGAATTAATTTTTGGAACTAATATTTTTTTGGTTCATTGTGGTCATATTGTTCTTGTGTGATACACTACGGGACTTTGGTAAGTGAATAAGAAACTTTTAATTGGGATTTAATTAATGCTTAATTTAATTAATTAATTAATCAAAAAGTTACAGGAATTTCGTTTCGGGACTTTAAATTTTGGATTTATTGGCGTTATTTTAGTATAGTCTGAAAATTTTATGACAATCTAGCGAATTCTACGTATAAATAATTATATATACACCAAAAAGTGCTATAATTGCAATACATTGTAATAATATATAAATATAATTAAAACTATTGTATTTACGGTAAAATTTCTTGACATTTTTGTGAGCATTAAAAACCGAATAAAACAAAACCCAGTTTAATCCAAATCTGATGATTACTTCTTGAGTTACAGCAATTTTAAGAATTATTTTGGCGGCCATCTTGTGGACGCCATGACAGGTGACTTATTTGCTACCATGCAAAGTCCCCCGTGAAAATAACATTCTAAAATACGTCTTTTACCTGCTCCCAAATTTTGGTGCTGGTTTCCGGATTTGAAATGTTTTTACGCTTGTTCCACGGACTACAGATCATCTGGCTAATCTAACTAATATATTGTTACTTGAGATACTTTAATGAAGTTTTTGGTTTTAAATGTGATGTCTGTGTGTTGGGTCACTTGAAAGTCAGCCAGTCTGAGACTCGAACCCAGATCCTCTAACTATTCCAACTAATATATTGTTGCTTGAGATACTATAATAAAGTGTTTGCTTTTACGTGTGTTGTGTACTTGAAAATCAACCTGTCTCGGACTCGAAACTAGATCATCTGGCTATAACTAATCTATTGTTACTCGAGCTACTTTAATACTGTTTGGTTTTACGTGTGATATGTGGGTGATGTGTACTTGAGTCAGCCAGTCTGATACTCGAACCCAGATCATCTAGCTTTGCTAACTTTGATGTTGGTTGTGTATATGTCTGATGTGTGTGTGTATTCAGTACTTGGAACTTGGCCTGTCTGGGATATGAACCCAGAATCTGGCTATGCTAACTACGCATTTGTTGTTGGAGCGCCTATATTGAAGTGATGAAACTGGAATTATTTAAATGTTAAGCATTTTTTGAAAGCGGTTGTTTGTATGGTGTGTTGTGTACTTGGGAAGTCAGCCTGTCTAGGACTCGAACCCAGATCATCTAGCTATTCTAACTAAACTATTGTTGCTTGAGCTTGAAGTGCATTGTTGTAATATTACTATTTCAAATATTTACTTAAATGTTGTTTATTGTTGTATCTGCATCTATGTTATTAGATTAATTTAGTTGTCCTGCTTTGTAAATCAGTTTTTAAAACTGATTAGGGTAGACGTTAAATAAATAAATAAATAAATAAATAAATAAATAAATAAAAAAAAATACTGTAGTTAAGTGTTTGGTTTTACGTGTGATATGTGGGTGATGTGTATTTGAATGTAGCCTATCTGGGATTCAAACCCAGATCATCTGGCTATTCTACCTTATCTATTGTTGCTTGGGCTACTCAATGAACGTTTGGTTTTACGTGTGTTCTGTACATTTCGGTTCGGGTTCGGGTACAGGTTCAGCAACAGTAAAAATCCCACAAACCCGAACCCAGAGAGTCTGGCTATTCTAACTAAACTATTGTTGCTTGGGCTACTATAATGAACCGTTTGGTTTTACGTGTGTTCTGTACATTTCGGTTCGGGTTCGGGTACAGGTTCAGCAACAGTAAAAATCCCACAAACCCGAACCCAGAGAATCCCGGCTATTCTAACTAAACTATTGTTGCTTGAGATACTATAATGAAGTGTTTGGTTTTACTGTGTTGTGTGTGTGATGTGTACTTGAAAGTCAGCCTGTCTGGGACTCGAACCCAGATTATCTGGCTATTCTTGCTACTGATCTATTGTTGCTTTAGCTACTACAATGAACAGTTTGGTTTTACGTGTGTTCTGTACATTTCGGTTCGGGTTCGGGTACAGGTTCAGCAACAGTAAAAATCCCACAAACCCGAACCCAGATATCTGGCTATTCTACTAACTATTGTTGCTTGGGCTACTATAATAAATTTTGTTTTGCATGTGTTGTGTGTGTATTGTGTACTTGAAAGTCAGCCTGTCTGGGACTCGAACCCAGATCATCCCCCTATTCTACCTAATCTATTGTTGTTTGAGCTACTATAATGAAGTGTTTGGTTTTACGTGTGTTGTGTATGTGTTGGGAACTTGAAAGTCGGTCTGTCTGGGTTTCAAACCCAGATCAGCTGGCTATTTTAACTAATATATTGTTGCTTGAGCTTCTATAATGAACCATTTGTTTTTATGTGTGTGGTGTGTCAGTTGGGTACTTGAAAGTCGGCCTGTCTGGGACTCAAACCCAGATCTTCTGGCTATTCTAACTGCTTGAGCTTCGTTAATGAACTGTTTGATTTGATGTGTGGTGTGTGGGTCAAGTGTAGTACTTAAAAGTCAGCCTGCATGTGATTTGAACCCATGGCATCTGAAGGTGCTTGCTTTCCTATTGTTGCTTGAGCTATGATAATCAAGTGTGAAAACTTCCATTATTCAATTACTAATGTTCCTCTAAAGTAATTGTGTACCTCTGTTTGTGAATAAGTGCAAGGGATTTGAACCCATGACATCGGAAGGTGCTAACTTTCCTATTGTTGCTTGAGCTACGATAATCAAGTGTGAAAACTTTCATTATGCTAATGTTTAAAAGTATGTATTATTGCTTGAGCTACTACAATCAATTGTGAAAACTTCCATTATTTAATTGCTAATGTTTTTCAAAAAGTAGTGTGTACGGGCTGTTGAAATGAATAAGTGAATTTGAAAGTTACACTGCATGGAATTGAACCATGTCATCTGAAGGTTTCTAACTATGTATTATTGCTTGAGCTACTATAATCAATTGGAACATTTACATTATTTAATTGCTCATGTTTTTTGCAAGTAGTTGTTTTACGCGGTTGAGTGTTTAGTTTACTTGAAAAATTTAGCCTGACTGGTTTTTTTTTTTTTTAAATCCAGATCGTCTGAATGTGTTTACTACGTTCTTGTTGCCTAAACCACTGTCAGTTATTCCTTCCTATATTTAATTGCTAATGTTTTTCAAAATGGATTGCGTACTGTTTAGTGAATAAGTGCATTTGAAAGATAGCCTGCATGGGATTTGAACCCATGACATCTGAACCTGCCAACTTTCCTATTGTTGCTTGAGCTACTGTTATTCATAAGTGGTTGTGTACATCTGTTGAGTGCATTTGAAAGTCAGCCTGGCGGGATTGAACCTAGATCATCTGAAGGTGCTTACTACACTATTGTTGATTGAGCTAATGTAATCAAGTGTTATTATTTCCTTTATTTAATTGCTAATGTGTAAAGGTGGTTGTGTTCATCTGCATACTTGGGGAAGTTCCTTTGAAAAGGATCTTTAAAAGATTCAGTCATCAATTAAAAAAGAACTTTTATAAAGTTCAAGTTCCTTTTTACACCCTTACCTACAAAAGTATAATTTCCCTTTAATTTTAAGTTTGTTTAATGCGACTGCAGAGTGACTGACGTGCAACTTGACAAGCATGCGTACGGCTGTCAAAGAGCATGGTGAGCAGTAGGGTCATGAATCATGTTGATGCATATGATATGAAAATTGTAAATGATACCTAATGGCAAGGTTGTGGCAAGGTTGTTTGCTAACAAATATACTGAAAAGTGGTATTAAGTACAAAATTTTCTACTTAATTGTAGCTGGAACGTTTAAAGGAACTTTCTAAAAAAATCCTTGAAAATATGAACTTGATCACTTAAAAAGTTCCTCAACACTGAAAGGGATCAGTTCCTTAAAAAGTTCTGGGAAAATTGAACTAGTTTCCCGGAACTTGTTCTTTTAGAAAGTTCTTTCCCCAAGTATGTTCATCTGTTGTGTGTTGTGTACTTGTAAGCTACCCTGTCTGTGACCCAAACCCAGGACATCTGGCTATGCTAACTAGGCTTTCAAATAAATAAATGCATTTTAAGAGTACCCACTCATTCTTGGAACTGATTTTCAGACATTAACACATTATATTTAAAGCAGACTAAGCAACCCTGTAAGCACCATCACTGTTGATGATGTGAACAATGACAACAAGAGACCGGCATATTTAAGTAGGAATCACCATCAATAAAACTGGACACGATTAAAAAAGGAATGTTTAAAAACTTCTGCCTATAGCGGGAATCGAACCCTGGACCTTCTGCGTTGAAAGCAGAGCCACTAACCACAAGACCAACAACTAACCTAAGCTACCATAATGAAGTGTTATAACATTCCTTTTTTAATTGCTATGTTCTTTAAAGTGGTTGCTTACGTCTCTTTGTGTGTGTGTTGTGTACTTGAAAGTCAGCCTGACTGAGACTCGAACCCAGATCCCTGAATGTGCTAACTACACTTGTTGATTGAGCAATTATCTATAACTGTCTATAATCTAACGCGCTGAACTGCTGCAGTAGACTTGTCATTTTCGGCAAAGAGATTAATTCACACGGTTCATCTAATTTAATTGACAGTTCAAGTAGAAGGAATGGGTAGGTTATGTTTAGTAGACTCATTTTAGAGTTGCACACGAAAATAATGTATTATAATAGTAAAGTTGTACCAAATTGCAATGAGTTTGGTATTTATTAGGGATGCACACGATATTCGTTCATTCATAATATCAAGAATTCGTGAAAAAACAAACTGAACTGAGTTGTTTGTTTGCATGTTTGATGGTCTCCTAACACCGAATACCATTCATGCGGTCACGAAATAAATTTTGGACAGTTAAGTAATGCTGATGAACGAACCAATCATTAGAACTATATAAACATCCTGAAATCAAACTTCACAGAGCCAAGACTCGCGAGAATTGCGACCTTCACAAAGACGAGCATTGTTTACACGTCGCGACTTTGCGGCCGGCCACTCGTGGGAGGGTGAGGGGTAATGACGCTGTATATTGTTAGTCGCTTAAAATTGATCTCAAAGTGGAAAACCCAGTTTCGAGTGGTTGGGAATTCCATCATAACAAACAGGAATTCGGGGAGAACCACCAAACTCTTGCAGTATAATAATGATAATAATAATGGCATTTGTTAAAATAACGTTTGGCTGTGTCGATAAATAATACAATTTGATGATATCACCATTTCGATAAACGATAATAAAAAAACTCAAAAAGTTTCAATGTGCATCCGTAGTCATCCCATAGATGCATAGTACCTTATTTTTGACACTATGTGCTTGCCTGTGGTGCCTATTCTATGTTGGTTTACCCATGCATGGTGTATTTTTTTGGTTTATTTGGATTAAGGACGCGTCAACCGTTAGGTCATAATGCACCACTCTAGCCTAAGGGGGGGAGGAGGGGCCCATGCTGGCCAGAACCAGCCACGGGTAAGGGGAGGAAAGGGGTTCTCACGTCGCGGTCGTCATTGTCTTCGTCATCGTTCGTTTTGTCATTGTCGTCATCGTCGTCGAGGGGTCGTCAAGGGAAGGGGACAAGGTCCCCGACGACGATTGCCAGAGCTCGCCTCTATTTTCGGGGAGTAAAATACTACACTTCATACTAGCCGATGTTTGCGAGGTGGACTTTTTTCTCTTCAATCGCCTTTTACAATTAGCAGAGCCATGCTCTGGGCCAATTCTACCCCGGGCCCAATGGTGGCTCTACAGGTTTAAACATACCATAAAAATGCCGCAATATAAAGCTAAGCAGTTTATTATTAGCTATTTATCTTTCTTAAGAATCTAAATAAGACGTAACTGGCATTTCTGATCATGTCTTCTCTTGTATGCCCACATTGACATATTTATGTCATCATGTGCCTCGATAGCCAATCCAATAGAGCATTAGAGTCCTGTCCCTTCCTGTCCATGTACCTTGGCCTTCCTTCATTGTGCTCTGCCTTGTACAGGTAAACAGATGTATCCTGTGTTCGATCTCTCCGAGCTTACACAACATACAGTCTTAGCGGAGTGGCTCATAGTAAATCACGGCCTGTATCTCGTTGGGGCTGTGCTGTCATTGAACTTCTCTTATAATGGTTTACTTCTTTTCCATGCGTTACTAGCCCACTTCACACTTTGTCCTCGTAACTTTTCCTTCCATACACTTAACTTTCAAGTTGCAGGGCGATTCCACTTAAGTTGTGATATTACTACCGTTCATAAACCTTAGTCTTTTTATCTTGTGGTTTCTTGTTTCCACAGCTCCGGACTTAATTTTTACTCACTATCGCCTCGAATGGTCTATTCACCTATCACCACCTTCCTATAGGGAAGCCTCACGTGACGTCACAGCTCGCCGGAAAGTGGCCGCGAATCGAACTGATGGACAAGCATTCTCATTGGCAAGTTGACGCCTGGTGAACGGCTCAAACAAAGATCACGCTCCAACTTTTATCCTATTCATTATTTGGACAAACTTAAGGAAATATTTAGCAAACCTATATTCTTTAAGGGGT